>CAUYSK010094457.1:0-47122 GCA_963575035.1 Avahi laniger | reverse complement strand
AGCTGGAACGCATTCTACTAAGTGAGGTATCCCAAGAATGGAAAGACAAGCACCACATGTACTCACCATCAAATTGGTATTAACTGATCAACACATAAGTGCACATATAAGAATAACATCTATTGGATGTCGGGCAGGGGGGGGAAAGGGAGGAGGGGACGGGTATTTGCATACACAAAGAGTGCAATGCGCACCACCCGAAGTATGGACATATTTGAAACTCGGACTTGCGGGGGGCGGGCAAGGGCAACATACGTAACCTAAACATCTGTACCCCCATAATATGCTGAAATAAGAAAAAAAAAAAAACCTAAGATCATTCATTCCCAGAGCATTCCGAGTAATTGATTGGAAGAAATAAGTCATAATGAAATAAATGGATCCTCCAAAGACTGGAGCCCTTGGCCTGGGGCAGGGGAGGAGACTCACAGCCGGGAGCTCCCCTGTGGCCTGGGACTCACGGATTCTTAAGGGGTGCCAGAGCTGGGGGCCATAGGTTCTAGGTACTAAGAGCACACAGAAAGCCCGTGGGAGCAAGGCTCCATGCCATAGCACGCCAAAGTGCAATTTTCCAAATAGCCTTATTTTTAAAGGCATTACCCAGTCGCCTACTGCTGCCACCTTCACAAAGCAAAGCCCCATTTAGAGGCCTGCAGGAATCAGGCCTCACGAGGAGGCACATGGCAGGGGAAGAGGGAAGAGGTGGGCAGGGGGGTGCGGGCCCAGCCTCCCCACACCCCCTGACCCACTGCGGGCAACCCCAGGCCCACAGAACCACCTGGGCTCCCCAGAATTTCCTGGAACTCTCTGGCATCCCTGTCTTTGCACTGGCTCTGGCCTCAACCAGGACACCTGGACCTCCCTTCCGCCTTTAATTCCTACTCCCCTTCAATGCTTGGCTCAAAACATTACCCAGGTGTTCCAACCCTCAGAAAGTCACCCTAGGCCTGGCTTGGTGGCTCAGGCCTATAATCCCAGCACTTTGAAAGGCCAAGATGGGAGGATCGCTTGAGGCCAGGAGTTCAAGACCAGCCTGGGCAACACAGAACACAGCAAGACTCTGTCTCTAAAAAAAATTAAACATTAAGTTAAAAAATGAAAAATAAAGTCACCGCACACCGCTACCCCTCCACCCACCCCCAGGCTGCTCCTGGACTCCAGCAATCCCCAGCCCGTCCTGGACACCTCAGTGCCTTCATGTTCCGGGACCTGGCAACTCAGCCAGGGCCCACACAGGAGGGTGTGAAAACAAAATCACAGCCCCAGACCCCTGTGAAGAGCGGCGCACAGATCATTTATTAAGGAAATTTCTTGCTAACCTCCCATAAGCAAGGACATGCAAGTGGTAACTATGTCTAGCACCTAAAACTTTACCCCATTCCAGCTATTACAAGTTTATCTTACAGGTGACAGAAGTGGAGACAGGACAGAGTCAGACATTCTTCCACCCACCCAGCGACATCCACATAACTGATGCTTCTTCACTCCCTTATTTTATGTAAAATATAGACTTCTTGGGCCTCACAAGAATGTAGCCACGGCCAGGTCAGTGCGGTGGCTCACACCTGTAATCCTAGCACTCTGGGAGGCCAAGGTAGGAGGATCGCTTGAGCTCAGGAGTTCAAGACCAGCCTGAGCAAGAGCAAGACCCCGTCTCTAACAAAAATGGGAAAATTGGCGGGCAGTCGTGGAGCATACCTACAGTTCTGGCTACTCGGGAAGCTGAAGCGAGAAGAGGATGGCTGGAGCCCAGGAGTTGGAGGTGGCAGTGAGCTACGATGACACCACTGCACTCTGCCCAGGGCAAGAGAGTGAGACTCTTGTCTCACCAAGAAAAA
Organism: Avahi laniger; assembly: GCA_963575035.1. Taxonomy (NCBI): domain Eukaryota; kingdom Metazoa; phylum Chordata; class Mammalia; order Primates; family Indriidae; genus Avahi; species Avahi laniger. Next base: position 45,284 of record CAUYSK010094457.1, on the reverse strand, counting down.
AACAAACAAGGCAACTGAACACCCCTCCTTACAGCCTCCCACCCCTCAAAAAGAAAAAGAAAGAATGCAGCCACTGCGCGCCTCCCCCAGCTTCCTTCCTTCCCTCTGCAGAGGGTTCCAACCGCCCCTCCCCCTCGGGAAAACAGCCCAGCTTGTCTGCGGTGCGTGTTTTTCCTGGGTGCGTCCTCAAAATCTTGGCTTAACAAACCTCCATTGATTGAGATTTTTGCCTCAGTCATTTATTTGGGACAACAGGAGAATAACAGCAAAGCCTTACTGAGCCCTGCACGGTGTATGCGCCAGCTCCCTTCATCCTCCTGCCCGCCCCAGTCGCAGGGAGGAAACTGAGGCTTAGGCAGGGACCCTTCTTGCCCAAGGCTCCAGAACTGCTAAATGCACAGGCAGGATTCGATCCCAGGTCCTCTCTGGATTCAAGTCCTGCCCGTCCTTCCTCCCTGCTGCACCTAAATGTCCCCGACCTCCACGAAAGCACCCCTGGGTTCCTTCCTGCCTCCCTCTGCAGGGCTGCTGTCTCTCCTGTTTAGGAAGGGCAGGCCTCAGCTTCCCACCCCAGGCTCCGCCCTGAGGGCCCTCGCCAGAGCCGGCTGAGTCCCTGCTCACCACCAGCATCTGTCAGCAGTTCCTCCCTCTGCCCGCCCACTCCACCGCAGGTGTTCTGAGCATCCCCTTGTGCCAGAAGCTATCTGCAGCGCAGTCGGAGCATAGAGGCTCTTGTTCTTCTTCTAATGGAGGTGGGGGGGGCGTGGTGGCAATGGGGAGCAGTTTCCCGAGGCCAGATTGGAAGAGTGAGGGTGAGTCGGCCAGAGGAGAAAGGCAGAGCCTGACCAGTCTCCCAGGGGGAGAGACCTGGCTCTTGTCAGGCTGGCTGGGGCGACACAGCAGACAGAGGTGACAAATCCACTCTCAAAATGCTGCTGCCTCATTCCCACCCACCTGACCAGCACCTAGATGTTACGTCAGGCCATCAGCCCCCATCTTGGCCGCACACCTCCTGAATCTGGCCCCAGTCTGACCTTGCAACCTACCACTCTCTCCCCAGCCCAGCCTTCGCCTGCCCTTGCCCCTCACCTGGACCTGCAGCCACCACAACCCTGGCCTTCTCTGCCACACACCTGCCCTCCCTGACTGCCCATGCCTGGCAGAGCCGTCAGTCCTCCCGAGGGAGCCTCCAAAGCCCCTTGCGCATCCCCCGTGTCCCTCTGCACCTGGGGGTGGGTGTCTCAGCTCCACGCATCCTGGCCGGGCAGGTGCTCCACGGTAAGTGCCTGCTGGATGACTGAGGCTTCCTCCTCCCACATGGCCAGGGCAGTGGCGCTGACTTTAAACTCCAGAACAGGCCGGGAGATTTGCGGAGAACCACGCCGCGAAGGTGCGGTCTGGAGGCGCAGGTGGAGCCAGGCCTGGCTCTTCGGCATCCGGTTTTCTCCCACACTATCCCTTCCTGGGCCCCTCGGACATGAGCCTCCCTGGTCCTGGTCGCTGGTCTCTGGAATTGCGTGTCCATCTGCCTCCCCTGTTAGACCGAGAGCCCGGCCCTGCTGCAGTCAGCGCTCAGGACGGCTGGAGGCCGGCTGGTCCAAGGCGGAGGTTTCACCTCTACACGTCCCCGAGCCCAGTGGGCCCAACCCTCCTGGGAGACCAAGCTTCACCCAGCAGGCATGAGCCAGCCCCCGCAAGGTGGGGGGCGCAGGAAAGATAAGCCTGGGGGTGCTAAACAGAGCTGGGCTGGGGTCCAGGGAAGGGAAAGAAAAGCTGCTCACCTGTGTTCCCTCAGGACCCCCAGACCCCTTCCCTAGAGGCCCAGGGGAGGGCAGGCCCCTTGCACCCAGGACCAGCCCAGCCCAGCCTTCGCCTCGCACCTCCCCTGCGCGGAGCTCAGGCCTCTCAGCTCCCGCCCCGCCCTTCAGCCTGGAACAGGCTGAGCTGCCACCAGCTGCTGCCGCCTCGCTGCACCCGCACAGCCGCCCTCCCCGACTGCCCACGCCTGGCAGAGCCGTGAAGAGCGGTCTACACAAACCCGCCTTCACTGCCTCCCACCCCTTCTCACACCCAGGCCCGCTCCCTCCGCTCCACCTGTGCGGCAGGGGTTGGACGCACCTGCCTGCCATTGGCTCTTCTTGACTGTGGCCCTCTTTGAGGCTTGGTTTCCTCGTCTACAAAACGGGTCTGGCCCTCAATACCTCCCTGGGTTCCTAGGGCGAGCTGGGAGATGTGGTCTCTGGGGAGAAGAGGGTTGAACTCAGGTGGTGGCAAGTGTGGGTCTTTGTGTAGGTAGGAGGACTTGTGGCCACCAGAGGAGATCAGGTGGACTCGGGGTTGGGGGACACTGACTCGGGTCCCCGTTCTGGCAGCGTGGCCTGTGCTGTCCCTCCCAAAGGGGACACAGAGGCCACCAAGCCTTCCACAGTGCCCCACCCACTGCCCGTTATCTGACTGTCCCCCCAAGAGATGGGGAAGACCTTGAAGGCAGAGACAGCATCCACCTTGTAGAGGATGCTGGCACCTTGATTGACAGGTGTCATTATCAGCATTTTACAGAAAAGGAAGCTGTGATTTGGGGGGTTCACCACTGTTAACGGAAAAAAAACCCAAACTCTATAAAATAACTTAAAGAGGTTTATTCTGAGCCAAATGTGTGTGATCAGCCTGGAGCACATGGCCTCAAGGGGTCCTGAGAAAATGTGCCCCACCCCCTGTGGTCGCTGGGTCACAGTCTGGTTTTACATGTTCTCGGAGACAGGAATTACACGTGAGACCCTGAGTCAATACACGGAGGGCATGCACTGGTTTGGCCCGAAAAGGCGGCACACTGGGACAGCTGAAGGGGGCCTTACAGGTTATAGGTGGGTTTAAAGTTTCTTTGATTTGTAATTGGTTAAAGAAATGAAGCTTTGTCTAAAGGCTTGGAGTGTTTTAACTTAAGGATGTCTGTTAATCAGAGACAAGCCACCTGATGTTTACCTCAATGATCCCTTAGGTAAATCGATGGCCTGCTGGCGCAGGTCAAGCTTTGTCATATTCAGCCTTAGGCCTGTAAATGATTTAGAGTCTTGCCGTTACAAAGGGCATCTCCGAGAAGGGAGCGGGCATAAGGAGGCGAGTATGGCCTCACTTCTCCTGGCTGGCAGCTCAGCTTTAAGGTTTTTTTGGAGTCCTCTTGGGCAACAGGGGGTCCATTCAGTCAGCTGGGGGGCTCAAGACTTACTTTAATTTAGTGCGCACCCTCTTGCACAAGGTCACACAGCCAGAGAGTGGTGGACCGCTGCCCAGCAGTGGCAGCTATGTCACTATGTCCTCTGCACTGGAGTCTTCACAGGTAGGTTCTGGGCATATTCCTGCCTGTGAAGGTCGTGTTGGACCTATATTCACCATGCGGCCCAGGTAGTCTGCACTCCTGCTGGTGAACCAGTTTGCTGCATGATTTTTCTCTTTGGTACTTTTTACAGATTAAAAAATTGTGCTCCTTTTTTGGAGACAGGGTCTTGCTCTGTTGCCTGTGCTGGAGTGCAGTAGTGCGATCACAGTGTTAGGCAGATAGCAAAGGATTCTAGGTCTCCTAGGAATGAAAGTGGGTGCTGTCGCTTTGGTGCAATTGTCCCACCGGGAGAGAAGCACAAGCCCAGGCCCCATCTTGGTCCTGCTCCACTCTCCCGAGTGACTGCCATAGCTGGGGGAGGAGGGACACCTTGGGAACCTGCCAATCAGAACTTGGCGCACCAGCTGCAAAAGAATGCAGGGGACTCTCTGGCCCAGGGGCCAAGCAGCATAGGTATCCCGGAGTCCGAAAGTGACCTAGAGCAACCCACATGCGCAGTACCGCAACTCCCAACTGTCCAATCAGAGTGCTTCCATGGCGATGTCTGAGCCACGAGGAGGTCCCAGTGCTGGCACTATAAAACAAGACGCAGACCGTTACCAAGCCCTTCCTTTCGCTCTCCCTTTGTTGCAACGATGGGTCCGCTCGTCTTTTGCGTATGTATCATGCTCTGTAAACCAATATCTTGCTCTTGCCCTAAAATCCTATCTTTCTCCTCAGTAAACCTCATTTTCGTGCTTGCCTTACTTTGGTGCGTCTGGTCATTCTTTGGCTGTGAGTGCATCAAGAACTAATATTTCAGACTGAAAGCTGGCAACAGCTCACCGTAGCCTCCAACTCCTGGCTCAGCCTTCTCATGCTTCGGTCTCCCGAATAGCTGAAACTACTGGTTCACACCACCACACCAGCTAATTTTTTCGTTTTTTGTAGAGACGAGTTTTGCTGTGTTGCCCAGATTGGTCTTGAACTCCTGGCCTCAGGTGATCCTCCCACCTCAGCTTCCCGAAGTGTTGGGATTATAGGTGTATGCCACCATGCCTGGCCAAATTTTGTTCTTTTATCATTACTCAAATACTTAGCAAAGTATCTCGTGTGTGCTAGGTCACGTGGTAAATGTTAAGGACCCAGAAATGATTCAGAAATGAGTCCTTCTCAGTGTATAGGGAAGGCAGACGTGTAAAAAGAGATTTTATTTATACTTTTATTTTTTCTTCCATATGAAAGTAATTCATACCCATTGTAGAAAAGTTGGCAAACTCAGATGTGTCCAGAGAAGAAAACACAGAGCCCTTGTAATCTCGCTTTCCAGAGATAGCTGCTGCGACACGGCACATTTCCTTCCAGGCTGTCTTTCTACATATCGTGCATAATATGAGTCTGAGCTTTAGACTTTCCCAATCTGCGGTGCAAGCAACCGCTCTGAGCTTCAGTTTTCTCATCTCTGAAACAGCTTAAAAAACATTCCCTACCTCACAGGACTATGTGGAAGTTACATGAGACAGTGACCACGGAGTGCTGAGTAGCAGCCGGGCCACAGGGGGTGCTTGATAGGTAGTGGCTGCTCTGTGATGCTGAGAGGTGATACTGGTGTACTAATTCATACTTATCACACAGCCAACACAACAGCCTAACTCCTCATTCTCCAGATGGAGAAACTGAGGCCCAGGGAAGAAAGAGTTACAGGGTTTGTGAAGGCCGGGGCCCTGGTGAGAACCCAGCTGTTTCCCTTCCCACCCAGGACGCACCATAGCTGGGGGGCTGCCCTGGTAACCTCTCCTATAAGCTGTTCTGTGCTGCGGCAAAAAGTGAAGGCTCGCAGATGTGCCCCTTCTTCCAGGAAGCCTGCTCGTCTGTCTGAGACAGTTTGCAAAGCATCTGTTTATGCATAAATGACAGTGGTTACAGAGTGCCAAGGGGAAACGACCGGGATATCTAGCAACGGTGTGGCCAGATGGTTGGCCCTCCCTGGCAACATGAAGCAAACTTTATTTAGGTGAGAGGTTTTAGAACATCTCAATTTTTTAAGAGCAGATTATGTAAAGATAATCAGATTTAGAACAGAAATCAATGAAACTGAAAATAGAATATCAATGAAACTTAAAACTTGTTCTTCAAAAAGACAAATAAAATTGATAAAATTTTAGTCTGGCTAACAAAGAAAAAAAGAGAAAAGACAAAAATTACTAATCTCAGAAATGAGAGAAGGCTCATCACTAATGATCTCATTGCCATTAAGAAATAATAAAGGAATATTATGAACAATCTATGCCCACAAATTTATTAACTTAGATAAAAAGCTCTCCTAGAAAAAGACAAATTCTAGAGCACACACGAGTAGGAACAGATAATCAAAAAAGGCCTTTATCTTCAGAAGTAATTGGATTAATAATTAATAACCTTTCAAAAAGGAAAAAATATCTGTGAACTTACATGAAAAGGGCTGGATGTAAAATGAAACTGTAACAGAGGGAACAGCCTGAAAAAGGTAAAATGTTTTAAAAGTTGTCTCTTTAAAATCTCCCCAACTCTTCTTGAGAATTGGAACCTGTGTTCTAGCCCGAGGCCAGTGATCAGAGGGGAAGGGGCGTGTCCTTTCTTCTTTGTACCACAGGTGATGGCTCAACAGAATTTTCTAGCAATTTTCTAGCTAGGAGACAGGATGGATAAGAGCCACCAACGGTAATTAAACAGCAATAGCCTGAAGCTGAAAACCCTCCTTTTAAAAGCTCTGTATTTCTGCTTACAGGGAGGAAAAGGGTACTTTGAGACTCGAGTCTATCATTCTCCTCATTTGCTGGAAAGTTAATAAACCACCCCTTCCTTCTCCTCAAACCACTTGTCCTGTTCTTCTGACACGGCCTCAGGGACAAGTCCGGAACTCTCGGTAACAAAACCTGAGCAATGACGCCAACTGTGAAAGACGTCCACAGAAAACAGCCTGTGGGCTTTTTACCCTGTGTGCTTTATACTTTTGGATCATTTAAAATTCTTCTATAATAATCTTACATCTTTATAATCACATTGGAAGTCTTTACTAAAACATGGTGGTGCAAGAACAGAATAACAGGTTTGCAGGGAGAATATGTTTCCCCATCCTCAAGCTCTCTGGGGCACCCGCGTCAGGGCCAGGGCAGAGAGCAAGTATAGACGGAGCCCCGTCCTTGGTGAAGCCTGCGGGCTTAGAGGGGAAGGGAGATGTTGATCAAGTATTTCCATGAACTAGACATACTGCAACTGTAACAAATGTCGCAAAAACATACTCTGGGGGCAGGAGGGTGGTTGGCCTTTCCAGGGAAGCTGGGACCTGAAGGCTGGTTGCAGTCAGCCAGGGGGAGAGGGGAGGAAATATGCCCCAGGCAAAGGAAACAGAACATGCAAACGCTCTGTGGTTGTGTTGTGTTTTCATCCTTTGGGGCGCTGTAACAAAATGCCATCGACTGGGTGGCTTATCAACAATAGAAATTTATTTCTCACAGTTCTGGAGGCTTGGAAGTCCAAGATCAAAGTGCCAGCAGATTTAGTGTCTGGTGAAAGCCCATTTTCTGGTTCATAGATGGCACTTTCTCACTGGGCCTTCACCCCTTCTCCAGGTGGAAGGGGTGAGGGAGCTCTCTGGGCTCTTTTACAAGGACACTAATCCCATGCAGAGCCCTCAAGATCTAATCACCTCCCCAAAGCCCCACCTCCTAACCCACCACATTGGGCGTGAGGGCTTCAACATACGAATTTGGGGAGGAGCGTGGTGGGGAGCAATAGCAGGGACTCCCGTGTGGTTGGAGCCACGAGGGGGCCAGGTGTCAGGGTATGAGATTTGATTTGCACTTTGCAGAGATCCGCCTGATCCGCCTGTCTGCAGTGCGGAGAATGGCTGGGAGCCTTGAAGACACTCAGGAGTTCCATTTCCAGCTGCCCAGAGCCCCCGTGTGCCGGCAGCAGCAATGGGCACATCCTGGAGCAGGGTGATCGCTGTATCAACCATGTAATTTTGGAGCTTCTTAATGAGGCGCCTTCTAAGGAAGGAGGGTACCTGCCTCCCTCACTGAATGTTCTTGAATACCATGGCAAGAAAAAGGTTTCGAGGGAAACTGCATAATTTTTTTTAAATTAATAAATAAGATGATGTGGTGTTGCTACCTGTGCTGGGGCCCAGTCAGAGAGGGGTGCCTGGCATTTATTTTCAGCCTCAACAAGCAAGGCGCAGTCCTCTGTGAAGAAGTGAAGCTGCACCCCAGGACGCGGGCAGGTGCCGGGCAATGAGGCTCCAGCAGCAAGAGGTCCCGCACGGCTGTGGAGCCGCCCACCAGGAACTCGAGGGTCTGGGGGGAGGCCCCAGGTCAGAGAGTGCGGGAGGGGCTCCCAGCAACCCTGGGGAGTGGACACTGATTTTACACCGCCCCTGGACACATGCGGCAGGACCTTGTATTTGAAGGGCTGATGGAGAGCGCGGCCCCGTCGGCTGCCCCGGTGACGGCTGCCCCGAGCGCCGACCCCCGCCGGGCTGCCAGGGCAGAGTCTGGGATCCCAACATCTCGGCAACTTTCCCTCTGGTTCCACCTGGGCTCTCCGGAATCCCATGCGCAGGCCGGCTGAAAAACCTCACTGTTTCTATTTCTAACATTTGTAAAAATCTTTAAAGAAACTTTCATTATGGAAAATGTCAAATATATGCAAAATAGAGATAAGAGTCTAATGAACTCCTGACACCCATCTCAGCAGTGACCAACATTCTGCTCTTCTCACCGCCTCCCCTCCCAAATGTGCCTGTTCACACGAAACACTTCAGCTTGTTCTCTATGAGCGTCTACCAGGAAGAATTTTTGGGAAGCATACTCACAGTATCATCAGCATAGCTAATAAAATGAATAACCACTCACTATCCTCCAACATCCCAATTATCTTTAGCAACGTCTTTTTACAGTTTGTTCAGATCCAGTTCCAAAGGCCACACGCTGCACTTGCTGCGCGTCACGGCTGCAAATGGTAAGACACGTTAGTATTTTCAGGGCGCTGCAACGGCGACGTCGCTCATTCCTCACGTGCAGTCTGCAAAGGGCTTTCCCACCCGTGACTGCATCACCAAGCTCTCCGCCACGCGGGAGGTGGGGAGATCACCTCCACTTCTCCAGAGAGGAGGACTGAGGTCCGAGGGGGAAGTGACGGTGTGGGAAGGGAGAAGATCACGGCCATCTTCTTGGAAAAGCCATAAAAGTTCTAGCAGGTTCCCTGCTGTACGTAAGCCAATTCTAAAATGTGTACCCCACCTTGGGTCTGCCGCTCACCCACCGCATGCGTGGTGCCCCTGCACACAACCCCGCCCCACCCCACTGCCTCCAGGAGGAAACCTGGACTCCGGCAAGAGGCCACTCAAGGCCCCTCGACCCCCATCTCTCCCGTCGTCACACCCACTCCAGCCAAACCCACCGGGACACCGACGTACAGATTCTGCTAAACCAATTGCAGACCCTGGTGTGACAACTGATGTTAGGGCACTAAGGAGGGACCCAGCACTGTCCAGCACCCATATGTACCAGGCACATAGCTCCTTTTGAACCTGGGCAATAAAATTCCAATTTTACGAACAAGAAAACTGAGGCACAGAGAGGACGAAGGCCCCCTGCTCAGCCCCGGCCCTCGGTGGGTGCCGGGATTACCTAGAGCCCGGCAGTCGTGCCCCAGGTTCCTCCGGTGCCTCATGGCCTCCCCTCCTCCCACGGGGCTGGGAGCGGGCTTGGCCCCCCACTTCTGTGTGGGCCAAGGCTCCTCACGCTCCATGGCCCCAGGATGGCTGTGCCCGGCAGAAATTTCCGCTGTTTTCTTTGATCTGCAGACACTCGCTGGGAAGAGCCAGATGCTGCCAAGAAGGAAACCACACTGTCAACGGCCAGTCTGCAGAGCCACGGGGTGGAACCACTCCAGCGTCTCTTCCAGATGAACGTGCACCTCGTCCCGCAGGGTCACCCCCACTTTGGGTGTGCAAATGCCGATTGGCCTCCCTCCTCCCCTGCCCTTCCCAGAGCCGCCTCCATCTGGGCCGCTCAGGGGTCAGCACAGCGCTGGCGCCTGCACACGTCGCCCTGCACCAGCAGCCAGCCCGCTGGGACCCCCAGGTCCCAGAAGGGCTGTCAGGCGGGGAAATCTGGGGGCCAGACAAGCGAAGCGCCTTCTCATGAAGAGGGCTGTCCAGGCTTGCAATGGGGCTTCCACCATTTCCTTCGAACTCCTAGAAAAATTCAGACAGGCTGTGGCTCGGGCGGGTCAGAGAGACCCTCCAAAGTTTGTCTAGGAGAGATTAAAAAGGGAATTGTGATGTCATTATTACCAGAGAACTGGAGTTGAGGGAATTTTATTCAGAAAAGTAAGATTTTTGACTAGCAACAGGTTCGGTGCCCAGCAAACAGTAGGTCCCTGACCCGTGCGTGCCGCTGAATAAACGAGAGCCCCGGACCCTGTGTGCAAGGCTCAGGCCCGACCCGCAGAGCCGCGTGGTGACCACCTCACTCTTCCAAGTTCCTTCAAGTGGGGCCATGAGAATTCCTGCTGTCTCGTCAGCAGTACTGAAAGTAAGCATTGGCACAGTCCCCTGTGGGGTGGCACGCTCCTGAACTTGGGGGCCCTCCTCAAGGAATGGGGGCTGAATGAGGACTACATATGCCCAGGTGGAGGAGTCCCAGGGTGCCCCAGGGCACCACCATCATCCACTCCACAAACGCTGGGACACCGCCTGGTGCCACAGCCTGAAACCCCCAGAGCCGCCGCTTTGTCCTCGTGACGGGGGAGGCGGTTTCTGAACTGGCAGCGGCTCACGCCCAGATTTTACAGCTGGGGAGACCAAGGCCCAGAGGCTTCTTTTTCTTCCTAATTAGCAGCTTGACCACCAATGTGAAGACACCGGCCTCCAAACAACCCCAACCTGCTGTCCCCACCGCCACTGTGACAGCCATGAAAGGTCAAGGTGTACAAAGCCAACAGGAAAACCAGGGTTCGCTGCTCACCGCCTCGTCCAGGTATGAAAGTGCCCTCCCATTCGAGACACTCCCCCAACACTGGACAGGAGTGGGAACCCATTTTGAGTGCAGGAATTGAGTTCCTTATGAGGGCAGTCGGTCACCCCGAGGCTCGGGTCTCTCTGGTTCCTCCCCAGCTCGGGAAGAGGCGGTGGCAGGAGGGTGGGGGGTCTGGGGAAGCAGGAGAGAATGCCTGCTCAAGTGGGAGAGGGGCCAAGCCCCCCGGCATCCCTGGCACGGCCAGGTGGTGGCAGCAAGGCTGCCCACAGACCACCACGCACGCGGCCAGCTCCAGAACGGCTGTGTGAACGCAGGGCGGCTCTGTCGCTCAGAGCCAGGGTCTGCCACCAATTAATTTTGCCACCCTGGTGGCGTCCCTAACTCTTCTGAGCCATTTCCCCTTTCCCCGTCTGTGATCATCACGGCCGTAGGGAGGCCTGAGCAGAAAGCACATACAAAGCGCCCTCCTGGCAGCCCGGGGCTCTGGGGGAGGTTGGCCACTTGTTATCACTGGCCTGCAGCTGCAGTTTGTGGGAGGACACAGTAGCTATGTTTGACATCTGTGACCACGAGGAACTGGATCCAGAGTGGAGCCATAGATGGTGCCCTCGGGCCCTTGGCCAGGGGGTGTGGCACTTGTCGCCTGGGAGCTGAGTCAACCGCAAGAGGGCCAGGCTGCTCAGGAGCCCTGGGAGCCCCTGGTCTTGAGGCTGGGGTTTATAGCACCTCCTTTTCAGCAGAGAGAGAACACTCCTGGCTCTGCCCACAAAGCTTTGGGGGTCCTATGCTGTCGCCCTCGGGTTCCCAGCCTGGGGCTTCCTAGAGGACAGACAGGCCTGAGTGCAGGCCAGGCATAGAGCAGGGTCCCTTGAGCCCCGGAGGGGATTCCCAGACCTCAGTTCTGCGGTCAGTTCAGGGGTGGTGGGGGTGCCATGCTGGTTTTGCACTTTGTGGAGGCCACTGTGGCATGAGGGTGGGGCCCTGCACTTGGGAGTCTGACGAGCCAACAGCAGACCCCAGCTCACCATCGCCAGTGGCACTCCCAGGCCAGGCCTTCGGAAACTCTGGGCCTCAGCGATGGACACCCCGGCATTGCCAGGAAGGACCCAGAGATGGTGGGCACGTAGATCTGCTCTGTGCGCAGCAGCCGGGTCACAGCGGACGGGCTCAAGGGACCCAGGAGCTCCCAGAGCCCCAGGAAGCAAGGGGCCTCCCCTCTTCGGGTTGAGGGAAGGCAGCACTGCTGGTCCCACTGTGGGGACCAGGAGGGCAGGGGCACGTGGTAGCCTCTACTCTGTGCGAGAAAATGAGCAGAAGCTGCCCGTGGCTCATCAGGTGTGCTCCCCCAGCCCTGGGAGGGCGGCGCCGGTGTCCACATTTCAGCTGAGAAGAAAGCATTTGGCTCAGGGTCACACAGCTCTCGAGGGGAAGAGGTGAGGGTTCTTCTATCGCATCTTCTCAGGTGACAACAAGGAAGAACTAACAAAAACATGTGCGCCCAAGGGCTCCCGACTCCGGACCGCTCTGAGAATGAACGTTTACTGAGCCCCTCAGCTTCAAAACATGGCCTCACCTGGAAGAGGCCAGTCATTGTCCCCACCTGTGACAGAGCCTGCTGGGGTGACAGACCAGAGGGTGGAGTCCGCTGGACTGTGGTAAGTGGCAGACCATCTGCTGGCCCCTTTGCCACCATCCTCTCCCACAGACATGGGGGTGTGGAGCCCCTGGCCAGGCCCCAGTGGGCCTACGTGGCTCTGCTGCTGCCCTTAGTCCCTGCCCTCTAGCCCGAGCACCACCAGGAGCCAGGGACAGCCAGAGGAGCTGGTTTCCCGTCTGGAAGGCGTGGGGTGCCCTCCCTACAGGCTGAGGGGATGGTAAGGTGACCACGGTCAGGGATGAATGTCCTCTGTAGAGCTTAACCCCCACCGCCCACCAATGGCCCCATGGAAACGAGGGGCAGTAACCCGCTGTCCTGGAGACAGACCCGGCTAGGGTCCTTCCGGGGCTCTGCTACCACGGGGCGAAAGGAGGAGATGAGAGGCAGCCTGCAAAGATGGGATTTTCTCCTTAGTTACTGGACTTGGCTGGCAACTTCTCCTTTGCATTTCCGTCTTTGCTCTTTGTGTCCAGGATCCAGCAGACCACAGGGAGCAGAGGGACCTCGTCTTGTTGACCTTTGCACTCTAGCATCTATATGGTTGACAACCAACCCTTATATGAGGAGTCCTACTGTGACCTCCATTCACGCCTGAGGATACCAAGGTGCAGACAATAACTTGCCCAAGGATGCACGGCCAGGGGAGAGTCAGGACTCCCGGAAATGACATTCCCACAGACATGCAGGAATAGGTAACTCACAAGGGTTAGGAAAAGAGTGCATGGCAGAAACCGCCACCCCTCCCCCACTTCTGAGTTAGTGGGATTTCGGTGAGATGAGGTTTTGGAGTGTTCAATGGACTCTGCAGTCATAATATCCAAGTGGAATCCTGGCTCCAACCTCCTGGCAAATGCCTAATGTCTCACTGTCTGTTTTCTCATCTGTAAAGTGGGGCTGTTAACACCCAGAGTGCTTACAACGCTTGGCTCGCTGTGAGCCCTCAGTGAGAGCTGCTACCATTCTAGCACATATACAGACACCATCCAGACGTGAGGTGGCGTCATTACTAGTGTGATAGAATGAGGCAACTGTCCCTCAAAATGCTATTCACTAACCACACGGGTGATGCAAGGCCAGCGGTGGGCTCTGGAGCAGCCGTTCACTTCCCGCTCTCTGCGTTCGCAGCAGCGCCGAGCTGGTGATGCCATCCAACAGGCTGCTTTCGAGAGAAACCAGGGACAGGGACTTCCTTTCTGTACTGGACTGCTGCACAGATCAAGCCCTCCTGGGCAGCCAAGAGCCATCACTGCCTGTGCTCAGAGCCTGTCAGGGTGGCATCTGTGGTGGCAGAAGCAGCAGTCACAAGCAGGGGCCTGAGCACTGAACCCCCAGGACGGTTCCAAAGACACTTAGCTGTGATGTCAGCACTCCTGGGTCCAGGGTCAGGCCAGAGGCCTGTGTCTGCATTCGAGTGCACCAAGCAGCCCTGGGAAACAGGGTCACTCAGCACCCACTCTGCTCTTGCCGGTATGGGCATCTGTGAAGCAAGTATGCTGACGGTATTTATAGAATCACAGCAAAAGTGACAGCCATCAGGTGCCCGTGTGAGATTAGGTACATCAAGAGGAAAGGGTGTCCGTGTGCACCAGCTCATGTTCTGCACCAACCTCAGGTACACCAGGGGCCATCCTGGTGACACAGGTGTCACTTTCTATCAGTCAGGGGAAGGACTTGATAAAAATGGTGCTGGGGTGGCTGGCCAACTATCTGGGGAAAAATACAGCCAAATCCTTAAGCCTCAATCCTTGTACACAACATATATGCTTCAAAGATGAACTTTACATAACTATATGGGTGCTTGAAAAACACGGAAGACTTTTATACTCTTAAGGTGGAGAAAGCATTTCAAAACACACCTATACATCCCAGAAACAATAAAGAAAAATATGATAAAACAAAATTTAAATACCTCTGTATGGAACCCATTCTCCTCTGTCCCCAGATAAAAGGCACACAAGCTAATAAAAAAAAACAGTATTTGTCTCAAATAATCAAAGTTGAGTGTTATTAACAGCTTATAAAATGGTAAGAAAATGGATGCTCAACTTCAAAAATAGGCCCTAAAGGACCTCTTCTTTTCCATGATGTTTGTGACACTGTGACATGCAGCAGTAGGCATTCCAGAAGTTAGAATTTCCCTTCAAGAGCAATGCATAAGATACAAGGGATCTTCAAAAAATTCATGGAAAAGTCATATTATGAAAAACCTATGCATGGATTTGAAAATTCTTCTGCACCAAAATAAACTCATACTAACTTGTTATATAACATGTCTGAATAGGATCTAGTTTGAAAAGAGCCCTATCAGATCAACATGAATTCTACTAAAATTGAAGATCAAATTTATGGCGAAGCTTGGCTAGAAGAACAGTAAAATCACTGAGCTGCTTTTCAGAAAGTTTATGGGGACAATCTCCCAAAAAAATCAGCAGTTTACCAATGGATAACTTGTTTCAAGGACGGGCGAGACGACGTTGCTGATGATGCCAGTAGCGGCAGATCATCCACATCAATTTTTGAGGGAAAAAATCTTGCTCGTGCCCTGAGGCAGACAATAGCCAACACTGCAGACACCTCAACAGGTTCAGCTTACACAATTCTGACTGAAAAACTAAAGCGGAGCAGACTTTCTGCTTGATGGGTCCAGATCAGCTAGCTGCAGACAAGAGCAGAACCTCCAAAGGAAATTTTAAACAAGTGGAATCCTCAAGTATTTCTTTGAAGAACTGTACGGGAGACAAAACACGGCTTTGCCAGTACAGTCCTGAAGTCAGAGCACAGTCCGAGCAATGGCCACCACGAGGTGGACATGGTCCGCTCAAAGCAAACGTGGACCAGTCAAGAGCGAAAGTCGCGGCATTTTGCTTGTTATCTGGACGAACAAAGAATGATAACGTCTGTTTATTGAGGGTGTTTTGAGAAAGTTAGCCTAAGCTTTAGCAGAAAAACTCCAGGGAGAGCGTCACCAGAGAGTCCTTCTCCACCACGACACTCCTGCCCACTCCTCTCACCACACGGGGCAACTTATGAAGAGTTTTTACGGAAAATTATTATAGTCCTGATTTGGTTCCTTCTGACATCACTTTGTTTCCTAATCTTAAAAAATCTGTAAAAGGCACCTGTTTTTCTTCAGTTAAGAATGTAACAAAGGCCGCACAGATATGGTTAAGTTCCCATGACCATTAGTTCTTTAGGGATGGACTGAATGGCTGGTAACATCGACAAAGTGTCTTGAACCTGACAGAGCTTATGTTGAGAAATGCAGTTTATAATTTACCTTTTAATTCCATTTTCCCATGAACTTTCTGAAGTCTCTTTGTACATGTTTAAGGATGTCCATAGAAATGTTCAGATACTGAATAAACAAAAATTCTAAATGTTTTATCAATGACAAACATGTAAATTTACACAATATAGCTATAAAAATAATTATGTAGCTCTATAATTATTGAAATGAAAAAGACATCTGAGTAAATACCTCTTTCTGAAGTTACAGAAGAACAGGTACAGTACCCTCTTTAATGTACATTTCTCTACGTTATGTGCCTATCACACACACTGTACAGATGTCTGAAAGACGGCTGCACAAGGTTAGTAGTTACTGTCTCAGGATGACGGAAGTACAAATGATTTTTCCTTTTCTCTTACCCTTCTTTAAAAACACTGATTTCTTTTTTACAATTAACATCAATCATGGTAACATATATGTATAAGTTTTATTTTTTCTGAAGCAAAGAAAGAATGAGCTTTGTCTGCCATCTAGGGACAAAAATGCTGTGTTTTCTTTTGCAAGACACACTTAGCAGTAACAGTTCCTACATGTACTGTGGGGCAGGTGGGGAAGGCAAACCCACTTCTCAGCAGCTCCCCCACCCCCACTTTCTCCTCCAGCAGAGAGCAGCACCACAGCATTCTGTGTCGCCTGAAGGAGAGCTTAATGATCTCCGTCTGGAACAATGTGACCTGGGCAGTTGCTATCGTCCACTGATGCTTATTAAGAAGCTGGGGTTCTTTACATAAAAATCTTTACTATGATAAATAAAAACAACAAACTGTTTTTAAAATTTTTATTTGGTGTTAACTCCACAAGAAAAAAAAATCAGTTACTCTGGTGTACGTGAAATCAGAACAATACAACCACGGGGAAAAAAATCTCAGCCCAGGAATGGAAACTGATACTTCAGTGCTATGGATATGCAATGCGCTTCATACCACAGGGCGTTTCAGCGTTTGCCAACTTTTTTTTTTTAATGCTTTTTCTTTGTGATCATCCATTCACAAAACTAAAAACCACACTTTCAACTCTGTTGCTGAAAGCCTCTCAGCTTCAGCTACTTAACTATGAAAACAAATAAATACATAATTTGTTAATCCCTTTGCCCATTTATAATCCATCCCCGTTCCCCTGTGGAAGGTGCTGTATCTTCTTCTCACCCATGTCTAAGGAAGTCTGCACCTTTGCCACCTAGAGCCCTTTCCTTACAAACAGCAGCTGTCCAAAATCAACTGTGCTCAAGGTTGTGTCTGAAATCTAATTATTTGGTCTGAGCTACATAAGCAACGATTTCTAGGATAATCGTCACTGTAGTGACTTTAGGAATTTACAACTTCCAATCCTTTTTTGCCTTTGCTGTTAAATTGTATTTCAGTGCAGATGCTAATCATCTTTTAGGAAGCTCCACAAGAAAGAAAAATACATAAAAACTTATCTGAAGTCTGTAAATAAATAACAGCAACATAAAACCTTACACATGCACACACATGCACACACAAACCCACTTTAAAGTGTCAAAAGACGTGCTGTATAAAAACAAACCCTAGCCTGTGGTGAGATCAAACCCAATGGGCACGTCAGGCTTCTCACAGTGAGGACATACAGGACCATGAAGGCTCCACGGGCTTTGACGGTGTTTTCTGTGTTATCAATTAAGAAAAAGGCAACAAAACCCAAATCATAGATTTCACAGCCAGTTCAGCTCCCAGCTAATAAATTATGTATTTATTGCCTGTCAAAATCAGTAGTGAAGCTATCTAGTCCCTATCAGACTTTTCTGCTGTTCTTGATGTTCCAGACACACTAAATTGATTTCACAGATTAGGTGTTTTTTTTTTTTAAACTATCAGACTTTTCTTTTCTGCTGTTCTTGATGTTCCAGACACGCTAAATTGATTTCACAGATTAGGTGTTTTTTTTTTTTTTAAAACAAGTTGGTAAAAAAAGAAAAACAATTTAAAACAAATATTGCTCCTCCGAGCCTCGACCTGCTGCATGTCATGACAGCTCAAGGAGGTGATCAGCACACACAGACATTACGTGTCCAGGTGTCCTGACCCCTGGGTTCACCAAGTGACACTGGACAGTCAGCACAGCAATCACACAGGCATGTGGGAAAGGCATTACTCTACCCGCCCCGCCCCACCACACACAGAACCTGCCCAGAACATTCTCTCAAACACAAAATGAGATATAAGCTACGCTACATCACAGCCACAAGAGCAGCTAGCTGCAGCAGCCAAAGATTTCTTTGAGTGATGAGGTGGCCTGTACTGAACGCCATATGTTTACAATTTCAAGTTTTGGGGGCTTCAATTCAATGTAGGTCACCAGAAAACAATAATCTGCAACTATGTTCTTTACCATGTATTGTAAGACTCACCACAAAGAACCCTGAATGATGTTTTGGTATAAATGCAAGAACAGGTTGTGGGGAGGGGAGTGTACCCCACTCTGCCTCACGCACTGCCCCATGCCCCAAATCCTTGGCTTCTTCAGTTAGCAAGAAAGTCACAAACCATAGTATCTTCCATGATACTTTAGGGGGAAAAATCCTAAGATAGAAAACACAGTATTTTATAAGTCTCTAAAAGCACACCCTTGTGGTTCTCACTTGAAATGTACATGAGATTTAACTGAAGGAAGACTGCAGATGAGTCACCCATGCTTCTCTCTGGCCTTCGAAGGCACTGAGCCACTGCAGGATAGGGATTCACATCCCAGTTCTTAGAGAACAAAGCCTAAATGTTCCAAAGCTAAAGTCTCGGAAAGCAGAAGTGGTTGTTGACACTGCAATGCTAAGAAGGTAATAGTGATATAACTGCAGTTAGAAGGAAAATTAACTGCAGTTAAGATGCAAAAAGCAGTGAAACTTCTAAGACAAGCACATGCACACCCATTCTTGATTTGACAACACAATCTAGTCTATTTCAAATAGTCAAGAATTTAACAGCTTGGAAAAAAAAATCTTCAACAGGATAGCTGTCCTCAACTCTAAAATAAGTAAGAAGAGAAAGATAATTACCGATCTGAATCAGTTAATTGAAGAAGAAACCTAAGTTGTTGTGTTAGATTAACAGGCTCAGGAAAGAGTAATTTTCCATCACATATCACTTTTAAAAAATAATTTGTACTACTCTGCAAGTTTAGAGATGAGTTCGAGAGAAGAGTTCCTCTTCGCTAGGGTCCACCCATTCACCTCCACCTTCTGAGCCCGTGTCTTCCGAACCGGAGCTCGCGCTGGAATACATCTTTCTGCGGAAGCCATTTGATTTTGCTCCAGAATCTCTCTCTCCTGTACATCTTGCTTCATAAACAGAAGACACCTAAGATTGAAACAATTTTCAACAGATCAAAAAGACATTATTTTCCAAAAGGGCTGAGATACTCTTTATTTATATAGAGAGATGAAACTGTTTTCCTGTGGAAAGTTACAAAAATGTAAAGAGTTTTACCGTTTCAGAGCAAAACAACCTCTCCTCCCTATCCATGAAGGACCCCAAATCCTAATTCTACATGTTTAGGCACATGGACAAAATGCTGACTATGTTAGGGTAGGATACAAAGACTTCCTTTTCTCAACAAGTCTTTGAATGCGTGCTACGGACTAGGAACCGTGCTCGGCATGGGCACTCCAGTGGTGGGACGCACATGGCACGTGGGGCTCACATTCCGTGAGCAGACAGACAAGCAAAACAACAAATTCGACTCCAGACTACAGTGCGTACCTCGGGCAATGAGGGGAAGGCAGTTCTGGGCAGAAGTGCCAATGCTCTGTTGAGTGGGGCTGTCCCTCCACCAGAAGGTTGGCATCTCTAGCCAACAGGACACTAGATGCAAGTGGAAGTCCCTCTGCAGTCACAGCCACTAGCGAAGCTCCCCTTACCCCATCACAGGACTGGCAACACCCCAACCCATATCTAAAAGGCGGCATTGTCCGTGATTGAGAACCCAAGGCAGGAGCACAGGAAAGCCACACAGAGTGAGGGAGAGCAGCGGCAGATGGAGACAAAACATACAGGGCCTCAAGGCATGGCAGGGAGTGTGATCTGTCCCACATGCAAGGGCAAAGGCACTCATCATGGTTAGGAGCGTGGGCCCCAGACTCTGCTGCTTCTGGGGCCCACTTCGCAAGTGCACTTCATATACGGCTCCGTGACTTTAGATACATGGTCCTTAATCTTTACACGCCTCAGTTTTCTACTCTGCAAAATGGGCATGGCAATGGCACCTACCTCACAGGGTCATTGTGAGAACTAAACGATACCACTTGTGAGCCATTCTGTCTGCTGTGTGGAGAAGACTGGAGAAAGAGGACAAGAAGAAGGGGACAGACGCTGGAAAGACCACAGCAGCCATTCGGATGGGACAGTGGTTTGAACAAAGGGCAGGGTGGTAGAGACGAGAGGAGTGGGGGCTGTCTGGAGCGGCTGAGAGGTGGAATAGTCAGGACTGGCAGGCAGGCTGTGTGCAGAAGGTGCCAGAGGACTGACTGACGCCCATTCTCCATCGGGGCTTGACACTGGGGGGAGCTGGGACCGCGCACTGGGCAGAGCTGGTGAGGAGCCTCAGACCCCTGCCTGTCCTGTGAAATCTGACAGGTCGACAGCAGGACTTGGACGGCGATGCTGCAGGGTGCTCAGGAGGGAAACTCCTACAGGACTTGAACTGACACTGACAATCAACACTGAGAAGGAAAAGAAGTTTCCCTAGATTTATTCACCTGCCTGCCTAACTGGGGAAGGCCTGAGATGAGACTGAACCAGGCACAGGCCCTGTACTGGCCTTCAGGGTGGTCCCAGGCTTGCTCGGGAGGCAGAAATGCAGACATCAAATGCAGCTAAATGCTCTGGCTGGAGCAAGGAGTGTCCTACACAGAGTGCAGCAAAGACACAAACAGGACAGAATTCGTTCTGCGGAGGCCAGGACAGGCAGGAAAAAGTACACTGGAAGGGCTTCCTTGTGGTGTGCTTTGAAAGATGAAAAGGGTGCCCACCCAAAGATTTGAGGGGCAGCGACAAGGTCAGCTTTGCATTTAGAAACCCAGCTGGCAGCAATGTGAGGGAGAGACTGGAGGGAGAGCAGGGGACTCTACAGGAAGCCCTGACAGTAAACGGTCAAGGCAGGAGACGAAGCAGACCCAATCCAAGGGCCAGAGAGGAGGAAGGCACGTCCACATACCTTGCCGATTCCTGGGAGGGGCGTGGGGCACTCACGGGACTCCAGCTTTCTGACTAGAGTGACAAGTGAGGTGGTGGCCATTTTTAAGTTAATAAGGAGGACAGTCCACTTACCCTATTAAAATCTAACAGACGTTCTTCATTACTGGGTATTTCTTTAACATCTGGATATTCTTCTATACCATTCTCTCCCTTGGCATTTGTATAACATTCTTAATCATTTTGAATGGAGAAGGGAAAAGAGGGAAAGGGGGAAATTCCATTAAGATACAGTTATGAAACACATTTTTGTTTCACTTTTTGCTGAAAAGTCAGATCAATTAGGTATCCCAACCCTTTGGAGATTTTAAGTAGTCACTGAAAGCACAGCCAGCCAGATGTGAAAGAGAAAAATGCTGTGCCAATAAAAAAAATTCTTAGATTGCTTAGTGTGTTGTTTTTTTAAAAAAAAGGCCGGCATAACCATACATTCCTGTTATTCCACCATGCGACATCCATCAGACAATACATACTCACACCTATAATGCGACAGGCCCTGGAACACAGGAGAGACCAACAAGGCCTGTGCTCTCCAGAGGAATGCTGTATGGAGGGAGACAGACGGTGCGCCACGCGCGTGTTCATACAGCGATGAACAGGAGTCGCACACAGGAGGAAGTGCAACGGAGAAAACAAACAGGGCAACATCCTTGTCCATTCTTCCTCGGCTCAAAAGCATACTACACTACGTGCTTATCACATCTGTGGAACGGGGAAAAGAAATGAGGCTAGTGGGGATCGGGCAAACAGCCCACACAATGGGAAAGAAATGTAAGCTGGAGTGAGAAGGCAGATGAATCCAACCAGTCTAGTGGTTCTCAGCCCTGGCTGCATCCTCTCGTCACCTGGGGAGCTTTAAGAGCAGCCCAGACTCCCGCCAGGGACTCTGACTGAACCAGTCTGGGTACGGTGTGGGCATTTTCTGAAAAGCTCGCTGGTGATTCTCATTCGCAGCCAGGGCTGAGAACCTCTGCCCTGCATCTCGACCAGCCTCGTAGTCCTTGTAACTCCATGCGAGAGGTGGCTGGGTCGGAGGGACGGGAAAGAGAGAGCTTGGGCAGGGCTGGATTTGGACTCTGGCTTTGACATCCACGGTGTGTAAGTCCTTCAACACCCTTAAGCATCTATTTCCTTGAAACCAGATGACACCTGCCACCCCTTGCCACAGTTACCATGAGGTAGTTCAATCAGACATATTGTAGACATATATGTACCCCGAGCGCAGAACCCCAGAGGACAAGGCCAGTGCCCAATGACTGCTGTGCCTTCCACCACTGAGTGGCGAGCCTGTGCCAATGGTAAGGCCACCTAGGCCCCGCTGAAACCTCTCCCCACAGCTGCGCTGGCCACACTGAAGATTGTACAAACTTCAGTTCTCTCTGATGGCTTTAAGTACTCCAAGTTACTGTTTTAGGCTCATGAGAATAACCAAGGTTGGTTCTAGGACTAGACAGACTTCAGTCAATTCTAAGTTATGCCATTTACTTGGGGTTTTTTTGTTTTTTTTTGACTTTCACTCTGTCACCCAGGCTGGAGTGCAGTGGCCTGATAAGAGCTCAATAGCTCACTGCAGCCTTCAACACCTGGGCTCAAGCGATCCTCCTGCCTCAGCCTCCTGAGTAGCTGGGACACAGGCGCACGGCCACTACGCTTGGCTAATTTTTTTTATTTTTGTAGAGACAGGGTCTCACTATGTTGCTCAGGGTGGTCTCGAACTCCTGGCCTCAAGCGATCCTCCCATCTCAGCCTCCCAAGTGCTGGGATTACAGGCCTATTTACTTGTGATGTAACTTTGGGCAAATCATTTAACCTCTGAGCCCCAGTTCCCTCATTTTTGAAACAGGAACATTACCATTTCCCGTCCCAGGTTTCCACGTCAATTCAAAGAGGTGGTATGTGTAGAGCCTCAAGTATGGTGTCTGGCACACACAACATCTTCTATGACTACCGCTAATCAAAGACATGGGCCTGGGGCTGGGCCTGCTTTAGGGCAGGTGGGGAGGAAGCTGTGTACACTCTGATGAGGCGAGGGACCCCTGCTCTACCTGTCTAAGGAGGCATCTTTTTCTTGGCTTTCCCTGTCAAGCAACACCCACTCCGTCTGTTTACCCCTTGTCCTTGGCTAGGATATGCTCACAGGTGCAGGGAGAGCCATCTGCATCCTAGCGCTTCACCTTCTCTTCCTGTTCCAGGAATCCTGTATGCATAGAGGATTTTATCACGCCACAGGGCACTGGGAAAGGCAATGCTGACTGCTGCCGATGTTTTTCACGATGTTCGTGCAAAAGCCGCCAGTTTCAGGCTATGACTATGTGCCAGGCACTGTTCCGGGCACTTCACCCTATGAAGAAGGCATTCCTTTTAACCTCCTTTTACCAATACAGATGATGAAGGCACAGAAAGGTTCAATTACCGCCCAAGGTCTACAGCTGGGAATAGAGCCACTGGATTCCAACTCAGTTCTGTTTTTCAAGCCTGAGCCCTTCACTGCTGTCTACACTGCTTCCTTGCAGTGCTCTCATTTTAAGGCTAAAATAATCCAGACACTTAAATTAACTGAGTCTTGAAAGCACTGAAAATCCAAGGGCATGAGCTGTGGAGACTGCTGCTGGGAACAGCAGTACTGCCGCACAGTCTGCAAGGTTCCCTGTGGTCTGGCTGCCTGGCTGGCCTTGTCTCCACAATACTTCAGTACTGTCCCCTTTGCCAGTCACGCTGGGACACACGGAATGCACTCCTGCCCCTGCACCAGCCACTGCTCTGCCTAGTACCTCTTCCTGCAGGCAGCCCCAGCTGTCACCTGGTTTATGCCCTGCTCCCTCAAGTCCCTGCTCAGAAGGCACCTGATCAGGAGGACAGGGACACGGTCTGTTTGCCTCAGCATTCCCAGCGCCTACAACAGTGCTGCCACAAGGTAGCCTGCAATTGCTAGGATGAACACATGACCACACGGCAGGCTGGCAGGTGGCAGAGTGCAAAGAGCTTGGACTCTCCCGCCAGATGGGTGCCTGGACAAGCTGCCCCACTTTGGAGCCTCTCTCTGTCTCTTCACCTTACTATAGAAGAGGACAATGACACCCTCCTTGCCAGGGATGCTGAGAGCTCCCAGCCCCTCTGGCTGAGTGGCTGAGTGACTACCTGTTTCCCCGGCCAACCTCCTCCTGAGACTACATGCCGCACCCACATAAGCTAAAAGAAAGATGCTTCATGGTGTCACTGCAAGGCATCTGCAGGGATTCGACTCTCAGTGTGAGCTACAGGTCATTCAAAAGACCGGTCACCATTATCTGTTCCATCAAGTGCCACCTCACAATAAAAACAAAGTATGAGCATTTACCAGTACCTCCCTAGAGATTGTACAGATCACCAAGAACCCGAAACCAAGAGTTGGAACTGGATTCTTTACTGATAACAGAAAACTGGACTAAGGGTGTCAAGACAGCCCTTGACCCACCAATGAAGCAAAACTATCTGAAAACCATCCCACACCATTATAAGGAATTGGTTTTCACAAGGTGGCATCTCATTCTCCCACCAGGCTCTTCTGAGGGGTCCTCTGCAGCACAGCTCTGCACATTTCCTACCTGTTTTCTGGAAACTGCACCTGTGTCTTCCACTTACCCAATTCGCCAGACTGGGCATAGATGAAGCAAAGTGTGTGCTCCTACTGCCCCGGTGTCTACCTAGGCCCCAGGTACAGACAGCTGCTATATAGGACAAGACTTCCAGGCTACAAGAAACACAACCTGGATTCCAGCTCACACTTAACAGCTAACTGCATGATTCTGGACAAATTACAGCACTAAACTTGAGACTCAGTCTCCTCATCTGAAAACTAGAGGGAACATCTTATAAAGCTCTTGTGGGGCTTATATAAAAGATTGAAGGCACCTTGCAAATAACCAAGGGCTACCCAGATACTAGCTAATAGGAGAGCAAGAGCAGCAACAGGCCTTTCATAAACGTTAAATAAGTAAAGATGCTAGAGTGAAGACTCAGCCCTACGCTCTCCTGATCCAGTCGAACCTTTGGGAAGGAAGAAGGCAGGGTTTTGGGAAACCCTCTGTGGCTACAGACCAGAAAAAAGCAAACACTTCCAAAGAAGAGTCGAACTGGCCAATGTGGATCTCTATCCCATCAGCTAGGGCCCATGCTGCAAAGGAAAGCTAGCACAAGCTTTCTGAGCAGCTGCTCTGTGCAAGGCATTGTGGCTAGCAAGACGTCATGAGCTCCAAGGTAACTATAAATTAGCTGGGGAGACTGGATACATATGAATATGTAAATACCAGCAAAAGATTTACATAAGGCCTTCAGGGCTCTGACAGGAGAGAGTGTTAAATAGATGCTGTAGCCAACAGAAGGCCAGGAGACCACACTCTGGACAAGCTCAACTAATCCATTCAGGTTGCATCCTTAGTTCCCACTGCTCCCAAAATTCCAGGTCAAGATTTCTTACAGCTTCTGGGTGTGTCCACCTGGAAGGCTCACACATTGTTCACTTAAACAATACCTCAAACTAAAATCATCTTCCTCATCGAATCAGCTCCTGCTCCCATCTCCCTCCCTACCCAGCCTCCTCTAACTACTCCTCACAGTTATTCAGCAAACTCATCCTCTACCGAAGCCCTAGATTCTATTCCCCTTTATCTACCTCACTGCCATTGCCTCAGTCTGGGCCTTCATCTTATCACTCTCAAACCATCGCAAAAGCCTAAGAACCCTGGCCAGTGCCCTTCAATTTTTCAATTCCATTTCTACTCTGTTACTAGAATTGTTCTAAACACACATCTGACCTTGTCATTTTCCAATTTGAACTCCTCTGAGGGCTCTCCCTTCCTGTACGTTAAACCGCCTAAGGCAGCCAAGCGCCACACCTCCTGACATGCTTTGTCCCTGTCTGCCCCTCCGGCCTCAGTGACAACCCAGCGGAGCACAATGGGTCCCTGTTCCTTCAACTTGCCACAGACCCTCCTGCGTGTCCAGGCTCTTCTTTCCACGGGGACCACCTGGTCCTTCCTCCCGCATGACTCAAGGGTGGCTTGTACACGTCTCGTCACAGCTCAGTAATGCTTTCACGTGTTTCCACGCCTTTCGTCTCCATCAGGCCGTGGGTGAGTTTCAGAGCAGTGTCCAGTTTTCACTCATTGCTGTGTCCCCAGTGTGTGACAAAGTGCTAGTCACATAGAAACCTCTTGGTAAATGTTCTTTGGACTGACGTTCATAGCAGAATAATTTATTGCTCTTAATGAATGAGGTATCAGAATGAGTAAATGAACTAATATGGGTCTCCTTACCTTCACACTCTGATGCAGGAAAAAGAGGAGAGTACAAGGCTTTTTCCCACCAGGTCTGCTTTTCTTGACTTGTATTCATTCCTTGTACATCAGTGTTCAATATAGGAAACTGTTCAGATTAAACCAAATATAGAAAAAGTTTACAAACTTTCAGGATAGAGGAAAATATTCAAGCATTATTAACTATGAAACATAACCCAGGATTTTTAAATTGGTGAGTTTTTATACTGTTCTGGGCAAGGTGAATTTTAAAAAAAACCCCATGTGTTCACAGCAAATAAATTTTTCTTAGAAGTGGAATGAACATCTTCACATAAAAATCCCCCAAAACTCTTACAATGCAAAAACATAATGTAATAGGAAATACTCCCAAGTAAGGTAAATTTCTTGATTTCAGAAGTGCACAGAGATAAGGGGGCAGCCCTGAGCCTTTACTGGCATGAGGTGCTCTACAGCAAATGGGGGCGGGGGGCATGGGAGGTGTGTGAGGGTCTTTCCCTCACATAGGCAGGAGGGAGTAGAAGAAATGGAATACAAGGAAATTCTTATAGGCAGAGTTATCAACCTACATGTCTTTATAACAAAATTATCTGCTTAGGTGAGAACTAGAAAGCTAAGACTGAAACCAAATTAAAAATTCAAATTCAAAAAAGGAAACAGTCAACCAAATGAGATGAGTGAATGACTCCTGACAGCAAGGAGACTAACACCCTACCCATCTTGTGGCCACGGCATAGTGGAAGGTGTCCTGGCCCAGAAGGACTGAGTTTGAATCCAGGCTCCACCCTTGACTAGTGGAACTCTAGAAGTCCTACCTGGACCTGGGTAGGGAGGACTGGACACAATGTAGCCAATGGTGGACAGACAGCAGCTGTCATTAGTGATCAAGGAGCGTCCTTATGAGGGGCCGTAAGACTGGTGGCCAGCTTCAGTCTCCACGTGTATCCTGGTATGCTGGCAGTCAGGGGAACCCCCTACCATGCACCTTCTTCATCATCCTCTGCACCTCCGCACCTCCCATGGCCCCTGACACTTTGTTCTCAATACACATTTGGAAACACTGCATACACCTTATATTTACTGTTTTAGAAGACATTTCATTATATGTTCAAATTTAAAATCTGAGCTGTTTTAAAAATGAATGATCATTAATTCTCTAACAGGATTTTCTTATGCTTCTAAAAATTGTCTTACGGGTCTAAAACTGATCAATTCAATAAATGTGTTTTTTATTATGTAACTAAATGGGAATTACTTCAAACTTTCATTTTCACTTAACATAACTTTTCAGAAATTACTCCTAAATCAGAAATTGAAGGAGAATTTTATTGTCTACCCAGAGTGGTGAGTTAACTTTCAATATTTTCTCCTGCGGCTTATCCTAACAATAAAAATTAGTACTGCTATTGAACAGACGCCAAGGCCAACAGAACAGACAAGGCTAGGCTTCATGCAAAGGAGGCTGGCAACGTGCAAGGTGTGCAGTTAATGCAAGGTAGTTAATGGCACCTGGTATGTAATTCACAGCACTGTAAGGCCTCTTTGGAAAGAGCTTACCTATTCTGTGAGGTTACTTAGTGCTATTCAAGGGGAACGAAGAAGGTTTCCCTGGCCAGAACTTTCTCCATCACACCTAGGCACTACTGAAAGATGGATTTGGAGGTAACAGGTTCCTACTTGAGAAAGAAAATGCTCTGGGCAGGTTGTGGAATGATCGGTCCAGTTATGTTGCTTCCTTTTCATCCTTCCTTGAAACCGTGGGGGCAGGGGCAAAAGCAAGAGCAAGAAAGGGAGCATGAGTTCACAGTGGGGAACGGGGTGAGGTCAGGGAAGGCAGGCTGGAGGGCCAGGCACCCAAGGGGCCAGGGCAGCACGAGCAAGAGGAGCTTAGATACCAGCGGGGCAAGACTGTGAGCTCCCTACGGGCAGGGACCACGCTGTCTTTATCTTTGCATCTCCAGGTACGAGGCCTGCACAAAGCAGATACTCAGGTCTGCTGGCCTGAGGAAAAGTTTCTACTGGGCCAAGCCTCTGATTAAGTAGTACATCATCTCCTCTTCTCTCCTGCAAAAACCACTGTGAAGAGCATGCCGGTTTCTGCCATAATTTTAGAAGTCTTTTTTCTGCATCCTCCATTTTAGTTTCAATTCCTGTGGCAGGGACTTATTTGTCCTGTTTCATGCTACAGTGAATGCATCATTTTATGCCATCTCTTCACTCAGTGGTTTCCAACACTTAGGTTGCACAGCAAAGATGACCACATGTTTTCTCACCTAATGTCCGTTTAATGTATTAATTCAACTTCTGCTTTACTTGTGAATGGAAAGAATGAAGACAGAATTGAAGAAACTGAAAGCAGAACAGGGCTGGGCCAGGCCACCATGGATGAGCACGCACACCTGCCCACCTCCACGCTGCTCCCGCTCTCCTGCTGAGTGCCTTCTGACTCCCTCACCTCCAAGTACTCCCTCAAACTCCCCCTAGGCAAGGAAGCCTGCCCTGACCCGTCTGTAACACGCCAAACTCCTGCGAGCACTCCTGACCACTGCATCCCTCACCCAGCTCTCCCCTCTTTTCATTAGCATGTATATTCTTACGCGCCACAGAACGGCTTTACTGTCCGCTCCCCGAGCCTGGATTCAACTCCGCAAAGAAAGGGATCTTTATTACCTATTCCCAGCACCTAGAACAGCACCTGACCCAACAGGCACTTAATAAATATTTGCTGAATGAAACAGTGAAAAAAATAGAAGACAGAAACTTAGTCCAAAAGCCTGACCAGAAATGTTTTTAGCAACAGATGCAATACTCAGAAATTCTTTAGAAGATGGAAGTTAGGTGAAGGAAATAAAGGCTTCACAGCTTTAAATTCTAACTACTTCTAGTTCTGATGAAGAGAAAGGTGTGGCTTTAGTTTTACTCTAGGAATAGTGCCCCATGGCCATAGTTAGTTTTTAGTCAACTGGGTCACAGAAAGGAAAAGAATGTCTCCAAGAGGCCTTGTTCTTTGGAAAAAGGAATGAAATGTAAATAAAGAGATACTGAGTGCAACAGAGACAAACAACAGACACTGCCTCTCCTGTTTTTAGTTTTCTTTTCCTTACAGAAGTGGATAGTGGGAGGTGCTTTGGTTCTATCTGTTACACCGGGACCGGGGCAGGTATCTCAACCCCTGAGCTTATGTGTCCTTAGCAGTCAGGTAGGGAAACAGACCTAGCACATGAAGCCTCTGTGGACACCAGGCACAGGCAGGCTGGGTGCTACACCACCAGGATGATCCCTGTTCCCTCTCCACTCATCAGAGCCGTCCTGCCTTCCAGACCTCCTGACCTCCACAGCACATCTGCTGGGGCTGCACTGGCCTGTAAATGCCTGAAGACAGGGAGCAAGTCTTCCGGTTCTTTCCTGGTTCTCAAAGTGCTTGGCACAAAGTCAGCAATAAGGAAATGACAAGGAGAACATTTTTGCCACGAGGTTATGCACACTCTGCTTCATCTGTGCCATTAGTCACCCTCCACTCTACGCCTCAGAGGTCACAGGCTGTCCACAGCTGCCCAGCATACTTAGCAGGTGCAAGCTCCAGGCTGGCTTGTGCTGTGTCTTCTGCCAAGATCACCTGCCTCCTTCCTTGCATCCCAGATGTTCAGCTAGGTTCAAAAGCCTTTCTCCACACTCCCAGACTGGAGGGTTCTCCTGCAGATTCCCACAGCACACCATGCTCGCATCCACCTCTCACGTGCCACACCGCCTAGAACTGTGCTGGCCCAAATACCTTGGAAGACAAAGAACTGGCTAGGTAACTACAGTATAGCCATACAATGGAATAGTATGCAGAAAATAAAAAACAAGGGTGACTATAATAAAGTGCCATTTCAATAAAAAGAAAAAATAGGAGGAAAGACAGGTGGACATGTATTTGTTTATACATGCAGAAAACATCCTTGGAGAACACAGCAGAACACACACTAGTGGTTACTACTGGGGAGGGAACTTTTCACTGTGTACATACCCTCTCGTGACTTCTGGGTTTGAATCACATGAATGAATTACCTAGATCTTTTGTTTTGTTTTGGTTTTTTTTTTTTTGGAGACAGAGTCTTGTTCTGCCGCCCCAGCTAGAGTGTGGTCGTGTCATCGTAGTTCACTGCAACCTCAAATTCCCGGGTTCAAGCCATCCATTCCTGCCTCAGCTTCCCAAGTAGCTGGGACCATAGGAGCCACCACATCTAGCTTATTTTTCTATTTTTAGTAGAGATGGGGTCTCGCTCTTGCTCAGGCTGGTCTCGAACTCCTGGCCTTAAGCACTCCCAGAGTGCTACGATTATAGGCGTGAGCCACCGTATCTGGCCTGAATTACATACTTCAATTTTAAAAACTTAACTGTTTACAAATTAATCTTAACTAGACTGAATTCTTCATGGACAAGGACAAAATCTTATTCGCTCAGGGCTGCAGTCCCCAACCCTGGTATCGGTCCGTGGCCTGTTAGGATACAGGCCACGTATCACCGCCTGAGGTCTGCACCACGTCCCCCACGCATCCTCCCAACCCTCAGCCCAGTCTGTGGAAAAACTGTCTTCCATGAAACCGGTCTCTGGTGCCAAAAACGTTGGGGACTGCTGACCCAGGGAACCCACCTTAACGACAGGCATGTTAACGGATAATCGATAAATGTTTGCTGAATTGAACTACACCAAACTTTTGAAAAGAATCATTCTTTCCTTGCTCCTAGACACCAATTCTATTGGAATTCCTGCATTTTCATCCTCTCACTCTGAAAGACATGGGTTCCCACTGGCCTTTAAATGGGGCTCCCAGACTGAATTATGCAAAGACCAGCTTCACTCAGTAAAAGGGAGGAAAGCACCCTCTCAGGAGTCCTAAGACTAACCAGGCATGGCCAGGCACCATGGCTCACACCTGGAATCCTGGAATCCTAGCACTTTGAGAGGACTGCTTGAGGCCAGGAGTTCAAGACCAGCCTGGGCAACATAGTGAGACCTCACCTCTAAAAAAGACTGACCAAGAAATGTGACAGAAGGGAAACACACAAGTTCTAGCCCAGCCTGGCCCCCAGCTGTCCCTGCAGGACTCTCTCTCCAACTCTCTGTACCTCAGATCATTATCTATGAAGTAAGCACTAACCCAGCTCTAAAGTGCGATGACATGGTCACTGGCAAGAGATCAACACTGACTGTGCTAATGACACCCAGACTATTGGACAACCCCAAAATGTCCTGTGGGAATTTTTTTAGTAGCTCAGACCTTTCAAGAAAACCCAGAATTCTGATAACACATAAATACATCAACATACTAGAAAGCGAAGGAATATGGTAGTGGTATGATGTAGAATCTTGCTTCTTTCCTCTTTTTCTTTCTTCCCAATCTGGAACCAGGTGAAATACAAAGTACATAAAGGAATATTTAAGGATGAAAAAGGGGCAATAAACAAACAGATAAAGGCTAACAATATTATTGG
Organism: Avahi laniger; assembly: GCA_963575035.1. NCBI lineage: Eukaryota > Metazoa > Chordata > Mammalia > Primates > Indriidae > Avahi > Avahi laniger. The sequence goes on along the minus strand of CAUYSK010094457.1, from coordinate 14,020 downwards.
CTTTTTTCTTAGCAGTTCAGGTTTCAGTGTTTTCAATTAAATTCATCCTTCTGAGGATCTCTAGGGATGATTAGAGCAGTGACTCTCAAATCACCTGGAGGATTCCTACAATCACAGGTAAGCAGCCCCATACCTGGGCACTCTGATTCTTACTCTGATGAGTAAGGCATGGTCCATAGCCATAAGGAGCTTATAGTCTAGTATATAAGTAACTCATGAAAAATGGAAAATGCAATAAAAAAGAAGAATAAAAGAGGCGTGAAAATTAAAAGAAGGGAGAAATTAATTCTGATGCAGAGTGGGAAGTAGAGCAGGGGAGAGAAGAGGACTCAGGCAAAGTGTCAGTGGAGGAGGTAGCATCTGAAGCGAGCCTCACGGTGTGGGTAGAACACAGACGTGCAAAAGCGGGGTGGGGTGTACAGGACAGATGGGAGGAAGGGCAACACGCATCTGCTCTCCGGCCACAGGTGGCATGATTTCTAAACACCTCCAACTCTCTCTTTAATAAGCTATTTCTGGAGAAAGCCCAGGCACTGCTATACCAAGTAACAGTTGGAAAATGGGCAGATCACTATGCTTTTTGTGTGAAACAGGTTATTAAGTGTTATTTCTTGTACAATCAATTCAGCCTCGAACCATTTCTTAGGAATACAGTCAAGGGGTACAATAACTCTCATTAACAAAACTATTAACTTCATTTGATAGACTTCACATACAATTTGTACAGCTTATGAATACGTACCCTGTAAAAAAAGTACATCTACACAGGCTCTGCAGAAGCTATTCTGTTGCGTTAACTGTGGGTTAATTTCTACATATACCATAATGTATTTTGGAACCCACCCCAAAATAGATGTAATTTATTTTACATGCAAAATACAAGTTCTAATAGACTGATCAATGTCTAAAAGGCAGTTAGAGGCTTACTACTGAAAAACTCTTCTCTAGCAGCCATTTCCTGATTCATCAATGCTTACACATTAGGTGTTTGCATTGAGCATAGTACATGTATATTAAGACAGCACGTAAGAGTCTTACATCCTGTGATTTTTTAAAAATACCTTCTCTTTGCAGAAAGTCTTGTGTCTAGGTCAAATTTATAAATATCAAATTCATTTTAAGTCCTTAAATGTAAAATCTTAATAAGTTTTCAAACATTTAAGCTAATTTCCTAATAATTTAACCCTGTCTTTCTTTCATTGTCTAATATGGCTGTTCTTGAATTAAAGTCTGATCAAATCCTTTCGTCAAATACCAACACGCAGACACATACCTCTTCCAGCTGTCCTGAAGAAACTGGATCATCTTCATAAGCAGGGAACTGACAACCTGCTTTGCAACTGCAAAAATTATTAATTTCTTCCTCACATTGTGCCATTATTTTACAATTTGCTTCTGAGCTTTCTAAATCTATTTCCAGAGATTCATTCATGCTACATTCCAAACACTGATTTTGCTTTCCTACTGGCAGAATCCCAGTTGATTCCTCCTGGGAATCCAGTGATGTCTGAGCACTCTTTTCCATTCCAGATTTTTTTAATCTGGGAAGGAACTTTCCAGACTCAAGCTCTGATTTTCCATAGTAATGGCCTTCTTTCTCTGCATCTTCTTCTAGAGGTTTGAGATCTGCCTGTGGGTCTTCAAATACATCAACTTGAGAAGGAATGGGAATATTTGCTTCATCTTTCTCAGATTCAAATTCCGACTCGCTTCCTCCTCCTGGGGACAGTTCAGATGCAGAAATTGGGCGAAAGTGAGTCCTAGGAGAGATGCGAATAGCCCTGTATTGTGTTCTGTCAACACCACATATCCTGGGGTGAAAAACTTCACTGTCTGAATCAGAGCAGAGGATTGATTTCGGTTTAAAACTGGGGCTGAAAGATGTAATCCCTTCGGGTTCAAATGAACATTCTACATGAAGAACTTGTGAAAATGGATTGCTTAAGTCAAAGGAAGAGAAAGAATATTCCAGTCCAGGATCTTCAACTTGAAAGTTACCACAAGCTCCTAGTAAGTCTTCATGGAAGATAAAAGAAAATCCCTTATTTAATCCATTTTCCCCACTCTTCGGCTGATCATTCTGTTCAAATGACACGAAAGGTTTCCATAACTGCCTGTGACCAGGAGCAAAACTGTTTCCTGGGGTCATAAAGACATCTGTACCAGCTATTGTCACTACATCAGAAGCTGCACACTGTAACAAACTTCCTTTTGTGTGACTAGGCGGTACGACTGCCCATTCCCCATCGCTATTAAAGGTTTTGAGTTCGCCATAAACTCCTCCAAGAATGAATGCATTCTCTTTATCTTGGGCTACATCCCAAGGTCTAGAGGGTGTAGTATAATCACCACCATCCGCCTTTGATAGCTCACTAGAAACAAATGCTCTTTTCTCCAGGGTCTCCTTCTGCCCCTCCCACAGATGATACTCTGACCTCTGCACAGCCTTATTAGGCTCCTGAAGGGTTTCCATGTCAGCTTCAGCATCCAAACAGCAGCAGGAGTTATTTACGTCTGTTGAAAACAACTCATCGATTCCTTCTATTTCTACTGTAGCCACAGAATTTTTATCTGCCATCTTTGTCCAAATGTCTTTAATAACCCCTGAGCTGTAGCCATCTCCATGTGGACTGTTTTCACTACATGCTTGTGTAGTTTCAAAGGTTTTGTTTTCTGTTTTTTGTTCTAGCTGAATACCACAGACAGATTCTAGTTTAGACTTTTTTTTGAAAACTGATGTAGGAATTTCACCTAAAGTTCTACTGTTTTGTTGGCAAGTTTCATCTTGCAAAAAATCTAGAAGTTCTTCATCTACATAATTTGACGAGACTCTAGGAACTACATAATTAATATCTTCTGCACTAAACTGTGTGGATTCCTCAAACTGAATATTTAATGTCTCATTATCTGAACGTGTTTCTTCTGAATGGGACCATGGACTACAAGTTCTTGTTGAAAGATTAGAACAGTGTTCATTTTCTTCAAAGGCACTATTTTTGGTCCATATTAGCAATCTAGACTGTGTTTTCCCAAGCATATTAGCACTAGAATCTGTATTTTCGTTTCCTAAGTTGAGTGTTTCAAAAGAAAATGGTAAAACAGAATTACCGCATTGCACTTCAAACACTGAAAAACAAGAGTTTATACCAGATCCTTCATTAATATCTGAAAAGAGCTCTTGATTGCCAGCAAGCAAGTGTGAATTGAGCATTGTGCTGTCTAAGATTGGAGAGAGTCTAATCGGAGAATCTCCTCCGAAACTTTCTCCATCAGCATCACCAGAGCTGGATGAACAGCACTCCCAAAACTGAGCCAGATTGCCAAGGTCTTGCAGGAAGAAGCCCTCAGCACCCACGGAGCTGGTAGAATCTGTCCATATTGCACGTTCCCCTTGCAACTCCATACCACCTAACACTATGCAACATTCTGCCTCAAAATCTGTTTTCTCTTTGCTTTTTTGTCGAATCATATTCAAAATCCGACTTTCTCCTTGCATTGTTTCTGAGGCACCAGGATCCAACATGGATTGATCTATATCCACTTCATAGAAGTGTGTTAATTCTGATAGATGAATGTCATCCAGGTATTTATTGTCCTCTGGTAGAGAACATAGTGAGGTCCCAGTGAGGTCAATATCCTCATTTATAACTGCAGGCATTTCTACAAAATGACCATCAATGAAAGTACCTGCTGCGAGGTATGTTTTATGAATATTACTGTTGCTGATACAAAGACCATGCACTGATTCAGACAATTCTTCCACCGCCTCTGATGTCAGATCACTTGTATCTTGTCTGTTTCGGTATGTGGTCTCTAGTTTACTTTTTCTGCTCAAAGGAACGAAATACTCAGCAATTGGTTCGGTGTACCACAACGGCTCCTCTTTGTACTCCCTGTCATTTCTGCTCTCCACGTACAGATCTCTTCCTTCAGTGCTCCCAGGTTCTTTTCTCCCCGTTTCTTTCAACGGTCTCTTAGCCCGCTTGCACAGCTGTCTGGCGGAGCTGCTGCTGCCGCTGCTGCTACTCCCAGCGTGAGTGTTTCTTTCGGCCTTTTCGCCATGCTTTAATGAGAGCCTGCTTTGCCCGCTGCGCCCTCTTTTGTTTCGAATTTCTCGTGCCTTGTGTCTTACTTTAACGTACTTCATGGATGCTTTTAATTCTCCCTGATTACCACTTGAACTTGAGCCTGCTTCACTAGAGCCGGAAGACCACGAGCGAGGGCGAATCTTTCCTTCAGGTTTGTGTCGGATTTGCTTTTTGTACAAAGCAGGTTTTTCTTCAATTGTGCCGTTATTAAATTTGTTCTCCTTTTCATTTTTACTTTTGCTCTGGGTTTTCTCATGTACAGTGGTGGGTACTTCATTGCTTCTTTCCTTGATGACTTCACTTTCACTGATGCAGTCCTTGGGAGAGGATGTATCTGTGCTAGCTGGTGGGGCTGTGGATGATGAAGAAGAGCTAGAGTAAGAACAGACTTTGGACTTGTTCCACACAGTCATGATTTCTTGCAGGCAAACAGGTTTTTCAGAAAGTGGTGGGAATGCTTCATAGTACCTGAAAAATGGAGTAAAGAGTTCAAAAATGAGCACACAGATGTACCAAACATAATAAAACAACATTATCAACCAGAGAAATGGAATATTTCATTTTAAGAGTCAATATTCATATCATCCATGAGTCACTAACTTTATAATAATTTATAATACAGTAAAATATGCTTTACTTAAAATTAGTCCCAGGCATCAAGCACCTTTTTGCTCAGCACTGTGATTAGCACTATAAGAATATTGAGAAAATATGTAAGATGACAGTGTTGTCTTCAAAGCTTGAATTTTAATTAAGTAAAAAATAACAAATACAATGAAAGAATGTAGTCTTTTCAGTAGGAAATGTCTGAATTTGAATCTTAGTTGCTAGCGCTTATGACTTTAAGCTCAAAATTTAGTGTTTTGGTCTATTTCCTCAACTGCATGAGGGTAATTATATGACTTATCTCACAAAGTTGTTGTAAGCATTGGAAATATATGCAGTTGAAAAGCTGAAAAGTGAATTAGTCAAGAGTATGAGCTCTAAAGCCACATTCCTTGAGGTCGAATCCTGGCTCATACACCTATTAGCTGTGTTACCTTAGGTATATTACTTCACTTCTCTGTGGCTGAGTTTCCTTACCTACAAAATAGGGGTATAATAGTATCTACCTCACAGAGTCGTTAGGAGTAAAGGAATATGCAAAATGAGCCAGAATAGCACCCTCGTGAGTGAATTCCAGCATATTGCCTGGCATTTAAGTAGGCCCTCAAAATGACAAGGATTACCACATTCAAGTGTTCACAAAGAGGATGTTGGTGAGGCCTAGAACAGTGAGACAGTAGCCCACAACTGGGCCCAAAAGTTCCAGAGGTGTAGTGAGTACTACTTGTGAGGTCTGGGAACTCGTGTGAGGACATGTTACGCTCACAGAACAGAAGACTGATTAGACCGGTGACTCCCAGAAATGCAGGGTGGGAAAAACCAGGAGGCTGGTTTCAGTGGGCTTCAAAATGAGGAAGTGTTTTTGACGTGGTAGGAAACTGGCAGCTGTTGACAATTTCATAGTAGAATAGACGCCAAAAGAAGAATTTAAAGTTGTGTTGGCTACTGAAGGGACTGTTGTTCTAAAACCAACACCCAAGGTCACACATGAAGTGGTAAAAGGCCATGTTTTCAAAGAGCCTGAGCTTAGCTCTCCTCCTTAGTCTATACTGACGCTGTCCAACAGAAATAATCACGAGCTTCTAGCTGCCACATTAAAAGCATAAGAAACAGGTGCAATTAATTCTAATAACATTTTATTTAACCAAATAAATTCATATTATCATTTCAACATGTAATCAATATGTAAAAATGTTTAAATCAATATTTTATATTTTTTATATTAAATCTTTGAAATCTATGAGAATTTTATACTCACAGCACATCTCAATTCGAACGAGTCACATATCAAGTGCTCAATAGCCACAACTGGCTTGTGGATACTGTGTTGGACAGCACAGGTCTACACAAATCAACTAAGCGCTATTTTTTACTCTTAGGTTTTAGAGGTTCAGAAGATTAAAATAAAATATATAATATGGAAGTCTGCTTATAATGCTGATTATTTTAATACTAATCATTTACAAAGAAAGGACTAAAAGTATCTTTAGGAAACAGATTTGGCAAGGCTGAAGATTTGTCCATATTCCCTTTGCAATAAAGCATTGGGAATTCAGTGTTCTTATTTGTAAACAAGAGTGATCGTCATTTCTTATTGCTGTCTCAAAGGACTGTTGTAAATTTCAAAGGCAATAGTACATGAAGGGACTTAACATGCACGATAAGGATAGAACCACCTTATTTGCCTATGAATTCTAAGTGTCAAGCACACGATCAGTGCTCAATGTTTCCTCAGTATGAAATATGGAACTAAACAGAAGATGACAAACAACAACGGAAACCATGTAGCAGTTATTAGTCTAATTTTAACAAATGCACACTTTATTACTGAAGACAATGTTACATACATTTCCACTTGATCCTTTGCTGTAGGTGATAATTCTGCCTCTGGAGAGGGAGACCCCTCTAACTTTTTGTGAATCTTCTCTTCTGTTATGAAACAAAAATTCAGAAATATTTGTCTTATATCTAGATAATAAATATCCACGTTTTTAAAAGTTTCTCAATTAATTTTAATCAGAAACGACAGAGACTGCTGTGGCTTAAAAAGATAACTCTATACAGTATGTCTTTTTAATAAAAATCTATTTCTTCAGTATGCTAGAGGGAATTCTTCGGCTAAACCACATTAGCATTAGGCTGAGAGGTGAGTTTTTCATCTCGTCACTGATACAGTTCTCTAGAGGCACTTAAGAGATGACACCCCCTGTGTACTTATTCATTAGACCAAAAGGAGAGAACATCTGTTTAGATTCCAAAAATATTTTTTAACAAAATTCTGCACTCATGGACTTTAAATTGACTCATCTTGACTAATACTAATCTGTAAAGAACACGCTTCATTATAATTAGCTCTGTTACTTAACATGGAGATAAGCGAGGGTTGTATTTCAACTAAAATAGAAAAATGGGCTATTATCTCAGCTTAGACCAGGATACTTCAACCATTAAGAGAAGGCAAGGAAATAAGGATCCTTAACCTTAACATGTACGTCTCTCATTCTTAGGGACTACAGGAGAGTAGGAAAAGCAACTAAGAGGAGGGTTCATGTATCAAAATGACTTAATGAGCTTATCAAGTCTGCCTGTCCAAAAAATTTGAGATTCAAAACAGAAGTCCCTTCTAAACCTGAAATAATTATTGTCAACACCTTTGAAGGCTTTAATATCAATAGGCAGATGTTAACAGAGGGGTGAGGATGGGGAAAGAGAGGAAAAAATATTGCTCTCAATCTCTGGGCTTCAACTTTAAGACAAAAAATGGAATGTTTCGTATGTATGAGGGCACACGTGGAGTAAGTATCTCCCTTGGGAGCAGGGCTGTCTGCAAGTGACTGCTGGGCTGACACAGAAGCCACTAACAAAGCTAAAGATGGAGCATGAGGCTGGCCTGGTGACACACACTAAACACAAAGACTTTATTCTTCTTGTTCTTTTTTATGATCAATTCTAAGATTTTCCTCAATCCAGATTCCTTGGGGATACGATCCTGGTGTGTGTGCACATAGTGCTTTCGAAGCGATACCCTCACCTTGCTTACTCTGAAGGTCTTTCAGTCTGGAGCAGAGCTCCTCCACTAAAGTCTCGATACCAGAGCTCTGCAAGACAACAAAAAGACACATTAGTTTACTGTCAAGTATATAAAAATCAGGTATTTATATACTTTTAACACAGAGGTCTTACAAATTTTCCATGTTCCAAAATAAACACATTACCAATATTTAAATGAATACTAGAGTTTTAAAATTATAGGTATGTAGATCCAAATTAGTATACATATTTTTACTAATAAAAGATATTAAATGGAACTTACTGATAAAATGTGAAAATATTCATGTAACTCCCAGAATGGCTTCTGTCTTTTCAAAGGCATATCATATCACTCAACGGGCAGACTTAAGGGCCTAAATGCCCATCATATGGCCAAAAGTCAGTTACCATCAAAAAGAGTATTAAATATTTATGTTAACAAGGTCTTGTACCAGATTCAATACAAAGGAAAATCACAAAAACCTCATCTTAGTCCCCTAGGAGCTCACAGTCTAAAGAAAATAGGGTAATTTTTTTTTTCTTTTGTAAAGAAGCAGGAATACTCGTGACTGCAACAAAAAAGGCAGTCAAGAAAACGTAAGTCAATACTGGGAGTGAATGTGAAAGCTTTGTCTTCTTTTAAGGGTCAAGATCAGGGTATAAGCCTCTACACAGAATTGGGATAAAACTTAAGGAGAGTGCATGGAAGAATCTGGAAATAGGAGGATAAAAATAAGAGGCAACCTTTAAAGAAAAATGAATGTTGAAAACAGGCATAAACAAATAATCTTTCACTGTGTATACTTTTAAACTTAAGATACTTTATTTCTCACAAGAAAGAAAAATCTCTTACAATGTATAACAAAGTGAATACATGTCTTTAGATTTACTTAGTGACCCCAAAAGTCCTACTGAAATTAGAATCAAGTCTCTTTTGGTGGGCACAACATGAACAGATGCACATGACAGAGCATTCTGCTAACCCAGCGCCCTCACTGGGCCTTCAGGGGCTAAAAATAGACCTTTACCCCATTCACTTTAACTCAAAATGACTCAGCACAAGTATTACAGATATCCTCAATAAGAAATCTCACAGTTTCATAATTTGAGTAGCAAGAAAACAGACTGCTATGAAAACAGTTAATTGTAAACATCATAGTTATATTCCATCCACATCATACCACAGCTTTTAATAGGAAGACAGAAAAATGGGCCAGACAAGAAGAGCTGTCCTTTCCTTAAAAAATACTTTTTAAAACCATGGCAGATATTAGTCATAAACATTGCTCAACTATACAATTCTATCAGATAGAGCGTGCTTACCATAATGCTCAAGGTGTGATGAGTACGGCAATTATATTCCATTTCCTTCAGATCATGAAACTAACACCAGTGTCAGCTGACACGCTGCATACTGTTCTGTACAGCAAGCCTATGTCACTACGTTTTTAAACCTAGGGCTACTCTCCAACGCAGAACACCGAACCTCTAGGGATCGCTTATTAAACTTGTTTCAATACTCTACAATGGGCTGCCATTTAATATACTATCACAGAATGATCATTACAATCTAGTGACTGGACTTTTTTTAATGCTTTAGTTCTTGGAAATTAACTACCTATACACATATATTTATTTATGAGAGCAAATATATATATATGATACAGTAACAAGTGATATATATTTGCCTACATATATATTTAACATATATATATATAATTGCTTTCATATTTAAATAGTAAAAGACCTTACTCCTTACTCTGTAAAAGCAGGCTCTACCAAGTAAGTTTTTGTTTTCTGTTCTCGATCACCTGCAGCATCCTACTTATATTTTTTTAAAAAATCGTGAGAACACTGGGTTATCATCATAGCAAACTGAGAGGCATAAAGGGACATCAGAAGCTGCCATCGCACCTGTTGTCTCCTGACAGATATTACCTAAAGTGTTAATTTAGAGCTGTTAATTAGAAATTTTATTCACTTTCCCAATTATGATATAAACTACTAGAGAATTTCAGTAATATTTTAGTAGTATATCATATCCACGAGGGCATTCAAGAATACTTTGAGTATTCTTATACCAATAGTATCTTAAGAATCCCAGAAAGATTAAATTATATTCACATTTTAGTAACCACTCAAAAGGAGTGAGAGGTTCACATATTGTAGGTGAAAAAATGCTAACACTCTACCCTTGCACTCATGAAAAACCACTTTTCCTAACTGTAAAATGAGTAATACCCAGCCACCTCCCAGTATCCAACACACACGTGTAAAAACGTTCTGCAAACCATGAAAGCACTCTAAAATTCAAGTCACATGCTCCCAATCTGCAAAGTGGTAAGCCACATACAGGGACTGGCAAATTTCAGTATACATTTGGTAAGCAATCGTGGATGCATGGCCAGCCAGCTACTGGTTTATCATTCACTCATCCAGTGAACAAATGGTTATGAGTATCCTGCCTCTCTGAAGTTTACATGCTAATAACTCTTAATTTCTCTGTGCTGAGTGGAATGTATTTGGGTTCAGAGTCCCCTGCAGGCCTGGGTCTGAACTTCTGCCCTGCCACATTCACTGAGCAGCAAAGGGCACTTCCTCTCTCTGAACCTGAGAACACCACCATTTCCCTCTCAAGATTCACCAGGATGAACTAAGATGACATATACATGTGATGTACCCATCAGAGAGTCCCTGTCACTTTAGTCACTTAAATCTTGCTGCCATCTCTAGATTTCACACATCTTCCACTTTCTAAAATCTCACTTTTAGATTCATTGCTTCGAACATGTCTTTAATATTTGCTATGATTCAGTGTGAGGCTGGAGGAGTAAGAAGATAATTAACCTGATGCAGATCACCAAAACACCTCTGGGTCCTTCCTGGACCCGCGGTCTGCTCTCTCCCACTCTGACCAACACTGACATGCGCTCTGCTCCTAGGCTGTGAGCAAGGCACACAGGAGACCGGGCCTCGGTCAAATACACCATCTAGTGTCCTACTACTTCTGAGAGATTCTTATCTGTTCTGACAAATTCCTACCGCTTCCCATCCCCGCATTTCCAAGGCTTCACTATCCTCTCCACACTTCCCTTCCTTCTCAACTCATGACCTTAGTCGTTAGCGTAAAGTAAACAAGGGCAATGTGACTTACTCTGCCATATTCTCTGTCCTCACCATATTTGAAGGTTTCTTGGGGTCCTGCAGACCTGGGTCTGAGTTCCTACCCTGCCACATTTACCGGGCAGCAAAGGGCATATGTACCACTTCCTCTCTCTGAACCTGAGAATACCTATGAATTCTGATCCCTCTTTCATATGTTGCCGTATTAATCATCTTACAGGTTAATCTTTTATGGACAGCTCATTTAGACTGGATATTCCCTTAATGGACAAGTGTTCCCACCCTAACACTATGACCACTAACCAATATGATCCTCCATGGCACTTAACTGCCTGTCCCCTTTGCAACAGCATAGAAGAGTCAAAGAGATCTGGGTTTAAACTTCATCCCGGGGTTAACCAAGTGATCCTACATAATTTATTTACCTATCAAAGCCTCAGTTTCCACATCTGGAAAATGGTGCAATAGCTGGTTATTGAATTTCCTGTACTGGTCCCTGAATTTTTTTTTCTCTCCCACTTATCATTTCTTTATCTTTTTGTTCTACTTTCTGGGAGATTTCCTATCTTCCAAATCTTCTACTGAGTTTTTCATTTCTATTATCATGTTTATAATTTTCAAGAGATTGTCTCGGCCCTTGAATATCTCCTCTTTAAGCAACCTCCTCAGAGAGAAATCCTCCATACTTCTACCCTTGGAATATAAACCTATTTGTCAGTGTCTGGCAGTCAGGAAGCAGAAGTGGATGAGGGGTTTACCCATCAATTTCCCAACTTTCATTTATTCTCCAATTTCCATTACGGTGTCTTCTCATGCTTTTCCTCAGGGGTGCCTATTGTCTCAAAGTCCAGAACCTGTGTGTTCAATCTCTCCAGAAAGTAACTGATAGGGGCAAGCCTACTACTCTGGTGCCCCCAATGAACCATGTCTCCTAGCACTTGTCCCAAGTTTGGGGCCCACCAAAAGTGACTGGGCTTCTTCACATAAGACATTAGCAAGTGTGACACGTGATCTCTTGGAAGGCTAACTCTTGGGTTCCATCTGCCACGTGGACAGAAGTCAAAGCTCCCAGACATGCTGGCTGAAGCACCAGTCATACGAAGAGATTAATCCTGGATGTTCTGGTCCCAGCTGCCACCTAACTGCAGCTGCATGAGAACCCAAGCAAACCCAGCAGAAGAACCTCCCAGCTGAGCCCTAGCTAACCCACAGAATCATGAGAAATAAAATGGTTGTTTCAAGCCACTAAATTTTGGTGTACTTTGTCACATAACAAAATAACGAAGGCACAGGCTTCCAAACACCCTGTGTTTAGCCCTTCCCTATACATGGAGCTCTTTCATTACAGTTTTTAAGATCTTAGACTTCATTTGTAAAGCACAGTTAGAAGACTAGTGGGAAGAAGCCCAACTAGATACCAACAGCATGATTACTGACGATAACAATAATCATTTTATGGGAGAGTAAGGGATTAATCCCATACTTTAATGACTAGAAGTTTTTTAAACCCTTTTAAAATTTAGAACTACATTAATGTTAAGCCAATAAACAAAGCAAGCCAGAGGACTGAGAATATATCCCAGGGTTCACAAACTTGTGCCTTCAGTGGCCAAGGAAGTAATACAAAGTTTTAAAAACCACCAAAATGAAAACACTTTTTCTGCCAAGGCTCCTGCAAGAGGGCAGTGATTCCTACCCTTAAACACCGAAGGATCTACAAAAATTGGCCTGCCTCCAGCTCTCACATACATGTGCCCTAGTGTCCTAGTTCACTATAACATCTTGTTGGTTTAGGCAGATTCTATTTTTTAATATATGCAGAACAAAGTCTTGTTTCTTCCTTTAACTTGGAGATGGCACTTTCTCTTCTCTTCAGATCCATGTTCCTCCTATAACAACTAAATTTCCTGAAGAAGATTTGGGACGGAAGCTCGGAAGGCTCTGGGTTGAATGTCTGGATACTATGTGTCACATCTCATTGTTCAGTTAAACAAGAACAGTCAGTTTTCAAAGCAAAACTTACAACAACTATTTTTAATCTAGGAAGCATGAACTCTTAAGGAGATTACCAATGGGCATATAAAAAATAATTCATACAAGAAAAGCTTATGTATAACTTTCTGGTTAGGTCCGCACCTTTCATCAAATAGTCAAGTCAGTAAGGCTAAAAAGGTTAAAAACAAACAAACACAAAACCCACTGGCTTCAATCCAGTAATCTGATGCCTAAGTACATATACTAAAAGTATTATACATATGTACAAGGCAAAGTGTACAAGAGTATTCCTTACTATACTCTTTAACAGCCAAAAATGGGGAACAACTGAAAGGTCCATTACCAGGAGAACAGATACAGGAGGATAGATTAAGTACCTTTATCAGTCTCACAATGGACAACTACTTAGGAATGAAAAGAAAATATAAGATCACGTTACCAAAATAGATACATTTTAAAAAATGTTAACTAGAAGAAAGTTGCAAAATATACAGAGTATAGTATCATTTATATGAAGTTTAAGAACATGCAAAATAATGGTACATATTTCTGTACAACATTTAGTAAATGTACAAAAATATGCACGGGGAAATAAATGCCAAGTTGGGTACAGTGGTGACTCCGAGAGGGATGGAGAGGAATGCCATGTGCCCCTAGAATCTGGCCTCTTCAGCCTCAGTGACTACACAGACTCACGGTGCTGTCCTCTGGCCCCTTCCCACGTCTTCCTTTCCACTCTTCATGCCCTCAGCCTGTTTTCATACCCTATACCCTAACCCCACACATGCCTATCTTTATAGCCTTCTGCTCACCTTACTCTCAGAGTTTTATATAAGCCCTTCCCTTTTTGATTTCCCTTTTCATATCCTTACTTTTCAACATTTCAAAGATCAGGAAATTTCCTGCAAAAATCCCAGTTTTCCATCTTCTCTAAAAAGAAGTCAGAAGGGCTGAGCGCAGTGGCTGATGTCTGTAATCCTAGCACTCTGGGAGGCTGAGGTGGGAGGATCACTTGAGCTCAGGAATTTGAGACAAGCCTGAGCAAGAGCGAGACCCTGTCTCTACAAAAAATAGAAATAACTAGCTGGGCGTGGTGGCTTGCACCTATAGTCCCAGCTACTCAGGAGGCTGAGGCAGGAGGATCCCTTGAGTCCAAGAGTTTGAAGTTGTAGTGAGCT
>CAUYSK010094455.1:0-96171 GCA_963575035.1 Avahi laniger | reverse complement strand
AGGTGGAGACTGAAAGCCTGCTGTTGTTTGTTGTTGCTGCTGTTTAACAGGTGATACAGGTGTTCTTGTGATGCTACTGTGTTGCTTAGTTACCCTGAAGATGTTATTTTTTTCACTGTATAAAGATATGCTATATTTTTTTACTGTTAAGTACTTATGTGTGAATAAATGTAAGAAAATGATTGTTCATCAGTAGCATATAAATTCAGACTCAGGAATGATGGTGATGCCAAACTACCACAGATTGTCCACATGGGTGGGTGAGATGGTGACAACTGTGTTTTCTGATGGTTCAATGTACACAAACTTTGTTTCATGCCAAAAATTATTAAACATATTATATCAAGTTACCTTCAGTCTATGTGTATAAGATGTACATGAAATATAAATGAATTTTATGTTTAGACTTGCGTCCCATCCCCAAGATATCTCATTATATACATGCAAATATTCCAAAATTCTAAAAACTCTGAAATGTGAAGAACTTCTTGTCCCAAGCATTTTGGACAAGGGATACTCAATGTGTAGTCCACACATACACCACCACCACCACCACCAAGTTGGTGCTTTGCCAACCTGTGTGATGGATGAGTTTCCAACCATCTATCCACGTTCCCTGGCCCAAGAGAAAACACATTTGACTACGAGCACAAATATACAAGCAGCTACCTAAGGTTTGTGGTATGGTCTGTGGTCCTGCCTCAGAATAAGGCTCATGTATTCTCATGGGATACATCTAATCCATATGGCAGGGAGCAATTCTTCTGATCATTTTTCCCAAAATATTTCTTTGATCATTTCATTGCACTAATCAAAAACCTTCCATGGTTACAGGATAACAGATCACTATACAAAAGTAAAATGTATTCTTGTATGCTGCAGCAAACAATTGAAAAGTGGAATTTTAAAAATACTCTTTACAGTAACATCAAAAAAGTATCAAATACTTGGGAATAAATCCTTTAAAAAAGACATTCAAGACCTAAATATTGTAAAATATTGCTGAAAGATATTAAAGAAAGCCTAAATATGTGGAATGGTATATCATGTTTACGAATTAAGAGATTCAATAGTAAGATGTCAATTCTCTCCAAATTGATCTGTAGGCTCAATATAACTCCAGAAAAAATTTAAAATAGATTCCAAAGTTTATATAGAAGTGTGATAGACCCGAACAGCCAAAATAATTTTGAAAATGAGTGACGAGTTTTGAGACTCACACTGCCTGAATCCAAGACAAACTACAGTGCTGTAAAATCAAGCTTACTTGGAAATGGTGTAAAGCTAGACAAATACATCAGTAAGAATTAACAATGTTAAAATAGATCCAAATGTATATGGTCAATTGACTTTCAACAAAATTTGCAAGTAATTCAGTGGGGAAAGGGAAGTCTTTTTAATGAACAATGCTGGAACAACTGGATAAACCTATGGAAAACAACAACAATGAACAGTAAAATTCTATCCCTACTTTACATCACACCCAAAAGTCAATTCTAGGTAAATCACAAATTGAAACACAAGAGCTAACACTATAAAATGTCCAAAAGAAAATCTAGGAGGGTAGGTAAAGATTAGACAAAATCCTCGGCTGGACACTGTGGCTCACATCTGTAATCCCAGTACTTTGGGAGGCCAAGGTGGGAGGATTGCTTGAGGCCAGGAATTTGAGACTAGCCTGGGAAAAATAGCAAGACCCCACCTTGAAAAAAAAAAAAAAAGATTTTACAGGATCCAAGAATCTGTACTCTTAAAAAAAAATCATATTGGACTTCATTAAAATTAAAACTTCTGTTACCCAAAAATGCCATTATAAACATTAAGATGCAAGCTACACACTGGTTAATACTATTTGCTTTACATATATCTGATAAAGAATTTGAAATCATAATATGTAAAGAACTTCTGCAATTTGATTAGAAAGAGACAAATAACCCAATAAAAATGGGCAACACTCTTAGATGCTTACCAACAACAACAACAACAACAATTCTATATGAATGAATAACGAGCACATGAAAAGGTACACACCATCATAAATCATGAGAGCAACAAAAATTAAAAGCATGATGAGATACCACTTCACACCCCCTAAAATGGCTAAAATTAAAAAGACTGACAACACCAAATGTTAACAAGGACGTGAAGCAATTAGAACCTAACCCTGGGGTGGTTCTATATTGCTGCTGGGAGAGTGAAAGAGTTCAACCACTTCAAAAAACGGTAACTTCTTACAAATGTGCACCACTCTTTGACCAGTAATTCCATTCTGGAGTTATTTACTCAAAAGAAATAAAAGCATATGTTCACAGAAAGACTTACACAAGAATGTTCATGCTGGCTTTATAATTAGCCCCAAACTAGAAACAACTTAAATGTTCATCAACAGGAGAGGGGATGAATAAACCATAGTATAGTCTTACAATGAAATACTAGTCAGCAATAAGAAAAAAAAAATCATGCATACAAAACATGGATGAACCTCAAAAACATTATGCTGAATTTCAAAAGGCCAACATGAAAAAGTGTTTATTATATGATTCCATTTACATGAAGTTCCAGAACTGACAAAACTTATTTATGGTAATAGAAATCACAGCACCGGTTGCCTATTGGGAGGTGAAGAATGAAAAGGGTATGCTCTATGTTTTGTTTGGAGTTGATTATATGTGTATATACATTTGTCAGATCTCATATAATTTTACACTTAAAATCTTTACCTCCTGTTAAAGCATGGGCTTTGAAATCAGATAGACCTCAGTTCAAATCCTGAATTCATCACTGACTAGCTGTGTGATCTTGCAGAGATCCCTTAACCTCTCTGAATGTTAGTTTCCTCACCTGTAAAATGCAAATAATAATAACAATTTCACAGGGCAGATATAACTATAAAAATGAGATTATGTTTTTAAAGAGATTGGCACAGTGTGGTCACACAATAAATTCTATCTATGGCTATTTTTTTACACAATAAAAATCAAACTTTTCAGCCTTGCATTCAAGACCTTTGTAAATATGGCCCCATCCTATCTTTTCACTCTTTTTCCCATTATTTTACTAACTTCATTGTATTTACCACTTTGTATTAGTCTTGGTTTTGTCCAACTAAGAAGGTAGAATGCATCCCTCCATTGAATGAGAACCCCCTGAGTGCCTCTACTTATTAACAAATTGAATCTCAGAATCCTCATTTTAATATTGGGAACATAGTACCCACCCCACAGAGGAGCTGCTATGGGAATTAAAAGAATATAAATTTATAGCAGAATGCCTTAAAAGCAATATGTGCTCAATAAATGGATGTCCTTTCTTCTCACTAACTCTTTAGCCCTGAATCTCCCATTCTGGTGTCCCAATGCATACTTGCTGAGTGAATAAAACTATTCACAATGGGGAGAAATGGTCTCAGGGGCTGCTGGAGAAGTAGTCAGTGACACAGTTTACAGCATATGGTTAGAGGCGAAGAGGCACTGGTAAAGAGATCAGGAGAAACATCCCAGAATCAAACAGATCATTTACAGAACAGATTATCTGAGCCCAGATCATTAGCTATTGACTCCATGCAGGTGTCTAAGAGTCTGATTAAAAGTTTAGTGTATTAATGTACATCTCCCTGTGTATGAATGTAATATATATATATAGCACATATCTATAAAGTTCACACACTCAATAAAGCACATATATCACTTTGTGAAACTGAAAGATCATTTTATCAATAAAATATCAGACTTTTTGTTTGAAAGTATAAAACAGAAATGTCCAGGTACTTCAATTTTGCAGTAATTAATGTACTAATATTTTAGATTATCCTGGAGGTAGCAAGCCCAGTAGAAGGAACAGCGGTAGGAAGTTGAGAAAGCATTTTCAGTGCTCTGGCCCTGCTACTAACTAGCAATAGCAGCTTAGACAAGCAGCTCAATCTCTCTGGACCTCAGTTTCTTTAAAGGTTACACTAATTGGTCTTCCACCTTCAACATGTCTGTGATAGAATTTTCACTCCATTGTGTATTGTGGACGAGAAAACCTGTCCAACTGTTACTGATAACAATAAATATTAAAGGATTGATGTTATATTAGATCAAGTGCTTTGACCACCAAACAATTAAGTAAGAAATTATAACAGATTACTAGAAAAAGACCATACATTTGGAAATTAAGTAATGTATAGGCCAAAAAAGAAAGAAAGAGGTAAATTTTTAAAATGTTTAGAATGAAGCAATAAGGAAAATACTATTTTTCAGAGCCAATGAGATGGAGATAAAGTGATTTGGGGGACAATTTGTAGCATTAAATTTATTGATTATAGGTTAGGCATGGTGGCTCACACCTGTAATCCCAGCATTTCAGGAGGCCGGGCTGAGAGGATTGCTTGAGCCCAGGAGTTTGAGACCAGCCTGGGCAACATAGTGAGACGCCCGTCTCTAAAAAAAAAAAAAAAAAAAAAAAAAAAAAAATGAGCCAGGGGTCGTGGCACATGTCTGTAGTCCTAGCTGCTTGGGAGGCTGAGGTGGGAGGATTGCCTGTGCTCCAGAGTTTGAGGTTGCAGTGAACTAGGATTACACCACTGCGTTCCATCATGAGCAACAGAGAGAGACCCTATCTCTGAAAAAAAAAAGTTTTTAATTATTTACTATAATAAAATAGTTGAAAATTAATGAGCTAAACATCAAAATTAAGAGTTAAAAAAAGAAAACCAGAATAAACACAAAGAAAATAATACAGATAAGAACAGAAATAAAGAGAGGACCCACAAAGCAAAAATTTATTCCCTGAAAAGACTAATAAGGTTGACAAATCGTCGGCAAGGTTGGTTAAAAAAGAGAGAGAAGGTCCATGGTAAAGGAGTCAAACCACAGATTTTATAGAGATGAAAAACATAAGCAAATTTGAAGAACTTTGTGTTAAAAATTTGAAGACTTAGAAAAAATGAACAAATCTCTGGAAAAATATGATTTGCCAAACTTACTTAAGAGAAATAAAAAACTTGAGCCTACAACCACTGAAAAATACTTTTTTAAAAAAAAATCTTTCCACACAGATAAAGCAGACTGAAAAATTTCTACCAAACATTAAAAGCAAAAATAATTAGAAACATATGCAAACTAGTCTAGAGCACAGAAAAGAGGAAATACTCCCTAGCTTGTTTTATGAGGCTAGCGTAATCTTGAGAGTTAAACTGACAATGACAATATGAAAAAAATAAAATTATGGGCCAGTCTCATTCATGCCATTAGTTCCAGGAAATCCTAGTAAAATACTGGTAAACTAAACTTAACAATGTTTAAAGTTAACAGTGTTTAAAAGGATATTACGTTAAGACTAAGTCTATTTTTTCCTATTTATTGGATAGGGTCAACTAACTGCTATAATAAATTCTAAAATGAATACTGACTCACATGATAGAAGTTTACTTTTTGCTCATGAAAAGTCCAAAATGGGCTATTTGCTCTGTAAAGGGATTGAGAGACCCAGTCACCTCTCATCTTCTGGCTCTGCTGTCTTCAATAAGTGGCTTCCAGGGTCCTGTGCGCGTGCACATCAAGCTATGCGGGAAGAACCAGGAGGGATGACAGCATGTGGGAGACAGTCACAGGCCAGGCCCGGATGTGTACAGGCCACTCACAGTCCGTTGGCCTGAGCTCAGTCGCATGTGCCACCAGACTGCAAGGGCAGCCAGGACGTGCAGCTTAGCTGTGTGCCCAGGGAGAAGAGGAATAGGTTGTAGGAACAGCTCGCCAGTGTCTGCAGCATGTCAGGGACAGGATGCAATTTCTCACAATAGCTTGTGAAGGGAGAGAATGCACATAATCATCTCAACAGATGCAGAAAATAGTCACATAAGATTTTTCATACATGCATGAAAAAAAATTATATCGAACCAGGAAGAAAACTGCCTTAACCTGAGAGAGTGTAACAGCAAAGAAACTAACTGCAAACATAATACTTAATAGTAAAACACTGAAAGTTTACCTGTAGGATCAGGAAGATCAAGATCCAGATTAGGATTTTCCTTATCACTGTGGATATTCAATGCTGTATTACAGGTCACAGTTGATACACAAATGACGCAAAAATAAATAACACTGTAAAAGATTGGAAAGTAAGTAACAAAACTACCATGTTTCAACATATGATTGGCTACATAAAAAATCAAAAGGAAACTGAAGAAAAACATTATAATTAATACAAGAATTTAGTAGACTTGGTCGATAAAAAACTAATATAAAAAATCAATTGCATTTGATATATATATATATTTTATATATATTCAAAATACACAAAGGGCTATTCATAGTATTTTCAAAAACATAAAACACCCAGAAATAAATCTAATGAATGATATGATGACTTCATGGAAAAAAATTATAAACCTTATTAAAAGAAGAGCTAAATAAATAGATAAAGAAGACTTACCATGGCAAAGATGTCACTTCTCCTTAGTGGATCTATATAGATTTAATGCAATTCCCATTAAAATCCCAATAAGATTTTCATGGACCTTGACAAAATGATTGTAAAATTTAAATGGAAAACAAAAGACCCAGAAGTTCCAAAAAGTTCTGCAGAAGAAGAATACAGGAAGGAGAGTGATTGCCTGACCATATATTAATTATTATAAAGTGTAAAATTTAAGACAGGGTGGTATTGGCCAAGTGAGAGAAAAACAGTTCCATGAAGAGGGCCCAGAAGCAGACCTACATGTCCAGGCTCTCCTTATATCTAACAGCGGAGTCACTGCAATCAGTGGGGGAAGAGAGAAACCAGGCAGTAAGTGGTGCAGAGACAGTGAATTATCCTCATGGAAAGGAATAAACTGAATTCCCACCCAACCCAATCAATTCTGAATTGATTAGGGCACAAAGGCAAAAGGCAAAATATAAAATTTTAGAGTAACACATAGGAGAATGTATTTATAACTTCAGGTTAGGGAAGGACTTCCTGTAATACATACCAACCATAAAGGAAGACGGATAAATTCAATTATATTAAAGTTAAGAACTTCGTTCCTTAATGAACAGAATGTTTTTTTCTGTTCATGAAAAGGCAACATAAAGGAAATGAAAAAGAAAAATCTAAAAACTGGAATTGATATCTGCAAAATATCATCAGTTAAAGATCACCATTCATAAAAGATGTAAGGAGCTTCTAAGTTTCTTGCATCAGATCGCCCGGTGACAAGTGGGACAAAACAAACGGTAAATAAACTGCGAAATATTTTCATCCTGAACAGTAAAATCACAATGAAGCACCATTTTTATACCCTCCAATTTGGAAAACATCAGGAAGCCTAAGAATTGACAATTGGTAAGATTGAGGAACAATGGCAACCCTTGTTCACGGCCGGTAGGGATTTACATTGGCACCACCACCCTGGAACATTCTCTGGCATTATCTAGTAAAGTTGAGTGTGTCAGACACTGAAGCCACTCCTGGGACTAAAACCTAGAAGAACTTCTGCTCATATGCATCAGAAGACA
Source organism: Avahi laniger (assembly GCA_963575035.1). Taxonomy (NCBI): domain Eukaryota; kingdom Metazoa; phylum Chordata; class Mammalia; order Primates; family Indriidae; genus Avahi; species Avahi laniger. The sequence goes on along the minus strand of CAUYSK010094455.1, from coordinate 88,693 downwards.
TGGACAAGAATGTACAAAACACTACTGTTTGTAATGGAAAAAAAAAAAAGGAAAACAATCCAATTTTCACCAACAGGACAGTAACCGAACTGTGTGGTATGTACATACAATGCAACACTATGCCAGACTGAAAATATCTGAAATGAGATGATGTGCACTCATATAGAGAAATCTCACAAATGTAAAACCAAACAAGCCAGTTGCAGAGTAAGACACTCAGCATGAGTCCACTTGTAACAAGTTGAAGACTAGTGTCATATGTGTTTTTTTTAAAGGCCCTGAGAGAGACAAACAAGATATTCATCATAGTGGTTAACTCTGGGGAGGGAGAGAGATTACATCAGGGAGGGATCAATGGGGCCTTCGAGAGCCCTGTCGGTGGTAATCATCTCTTTCTTACACTGGGGTGGTGAGTGTGCAGATATTCATTTTTGTCCTTTTTAATGCTTCACTTACATGCTATAAATATCCTATTCTTATTAAATGCTAGAGATTGAGAGGGCATCTAGCTCCTGCCCTATAGTTTTACACTAAAAAAGAACATTTTTTCAGTGTATCTCCTGGTAATTAAATTTCTTTTCCTTTCCCTCTTTGCTTTGACAAGGGATAAAATAAATGTCCTTTAGGGAAAAGAAGGGATCATTCTGGATATCACCTCTATATATCAAGACATATTTGCTCTTTATTTAAATGACAAATCAGCAGCAATAAGTGGGCCCTTCTCTGGACTAAAAGAAGGTAGATTGCAAAGAGAAGGATCAAGTTCCAGCCCCAAAAACACAGACCAGCTATAAAATGCCTGACTTTCTCAAGAACTTTTACACCATTAAGGCAACGACTATTGTATACATTTTAACCAATGAGGTTTATGAGAAACAGGGAAGGGAAACAACTTGGACAGAATTAACAGCTCTTCATGGCAGAATCAAGGTGGGGATAAATTTTCTGATTCCTAGTCCCATATCCTTTGTCTCTTTCCCACATTAATTTGTCCATGAAGACTAAATTCACCAATGGCAAAACAACTTTAGGCAGCTGAGAGGCCAATAGGAGATATTTTTGGATGGGGGATATTTGCCAAAAGCACCCATATGTATCATTCTCGTTTTCTCTCCTTCCCCTCCTCCTTCTTTCCTTTCTACCCACTCTCCCCCACCCCCCGTTTTCACACACACACACACACACACACACACACACACATTCACACACTGGAGACATTGCTCTGTCTGCATCACCATTTTGGCATAGAAAACGTGGAACTCACACCTAGCGGGTACAATGCACGCTTTCTGGGGGATGGGCACACTTAAAACTTTGACCCAAACAGTACAAAAGCAATTTATGTAACTAAAACGTTTGTACTCCCCTAATATTCTGAAATTTTTAAAAAATGAGGTTAAATTTTTTAAAAAATGGAACTCTAAGTAGACATGGGTGTTTTTCTTAATTTCCAGAACGGAAAAATGTGGGCGGTGTGGCCTATGGGGACCTGAGGCTCCTGCCTGCCTGTGCCAGGCGAAGGCCAGATCCGCTTTATGTCACCAGCCCTTCCCAGCACGGTCTGCTGCTCTGGTCTCCTTCCAGGCTAATGCTGTTTTCCTCTCCTTCCTTGCAATTTGGTGTGAGCCTCGTTTTCATTTTCTAAAAAAATTTAAAAACATTATCTACTAATATCACAAGTTGGTTTAAAAGCATTAAAGCACATTTTAAGCATCTCGGCAGGGGCAACTAGAGGCCATAGGAAAAAGCAGCTAAAAAGAAAGAAGAGGGAAATTTTGAGGATGATGGAAATGCTGTAATGTCCTGAGTGTGGTGGTGGCTACCCAGTCTTATAAATTTTCAAATACACATTTAAATGTACACTTAAAATGGGTTCATTTGATTGCACATAAATTACACCTAAACAAAGCTCACTGAAAAGAAAGAATGTACCTCTAATAATTCAAATCATTCGCCACCCTCTCTCCCCTGAGCCCCGGCTTTCTAAGTGGAGGCAGAACTGGTTTAGGAAGATTCAACCACCAGCATTGTATTTCATCATCGCCTTTGGTCTACACACACAGAGTGGGGGGAAAGGAACAGAAAAGAGGGAAAGGCTAGGTCTGTAGCCTTGTGTGCACTCAGTGGTTAGGGACAGGAAAGGTAGAGAGGTATCTTTCCCCCAAAGCCAAGGGAAGCACTGACCTCCTAAGACAGTCATTCAAAGATATGGGAATATCTGCAAGATGGGGAAACTGGTATCTCATTACCATGCTGAATTCTGTTTTGTTTTTTTTTTTAATAGAGACAGTGTCTCACTCTTCCTCAGACTGGTCTCGAACTCCTGAGCTCAAGCAATCCTCCCGCCTCAGCCTCCCAGAATGCTAGGATTACAGGCATGAGCCACCGTGCTTGGCCACCATACTGAAATCTTGCCAAAATGTGAAATCTGTCAGTGCACCTGGTATTGTCACAGGAGCTAGACAGGGCACAATGAGGAAGCTCTTGGAAAAATCTCCCATTTTTGCCCTGAAACTTTGAGATGTAAATAAGCATAGAGACTGGTGCCTCTTCTTTCTGGAGATTTCTGAAGGAGGAAGGCTTGCTGGAGAGCCTGACTCGACAGGGTGAGAAGGGACTCCGGTTCGTGAAATCTGGGAAAAAGATGGAGGAGGCCATCAATGTATCCAGTTCCCATGGCCATCGGGCCTGAGAACAATGACCCCCGTGGTTCTCAGGCTCTACTGGCAGGAGTCCCTGGCCTAGAGGAGAACACGGGTGTTACATAGTGGCTAAATGAGGGAATGTAGACATATTGGAAGGGCAGATGGGAAACATGGTTCCCCCTCTGAAAGATCCTTGATCACGGAGAAATTCAAGCTGAAATGTTCACACTTCCCTATTCCACCCTCAGGAAAACTGCACATGTTGCTACACCATAGCAGAGCACCAGGAGCAGACAGAAGCAGATCAAACTACCGTGGGGCCTGGAACACTTGGCCATGACCCTATGCCCCCATTCCCACCAGAAGGGCTAGCTGGTGAGGAGGAGGTGATGAGGAAGCATCTTGGAGCCGGGCCGTGCAGGTGTGCCCCATGCAGCTATGCTGGAGAAAGTGAGCTTCAAACTTGAAATTTGAAGTTTGAAACTAGACATAGCTTTTAATAAGAAAGAGTGACCCCAAAATATAGCTTGTGTTCAAAATATTAAGGAACTGGAAGAAATGGTCAATGTAGCCCTGTTAGAAACAGAGATTTTAAAATAATAATAAATTCATTTCATGTTTATAGCCTACTGAGATGAGACGGTTACATTAAAAAAAAGACAATGCTTGGAGAGTCCTTAACCAAGCACCTGGCATGTAGGCGATAATCATTTACTCAGGTATGGAGGAACCATTGAAAATGATTGCCTTATTAATTTTTATTAAATAGTTACTGAAATGTCTTCATATTTTCCTCATCTTGTTCATGAATTAAAAACTCATTTATTCTTCCATTTATTCAGCAACTATTTAGTGAGTACGCAGTAGGTTCCAGAACAACAGGAGGATGTGGTCTCTGCGTCATGGAGCTTGCTGTGTGCCCAGCCCCACAAGGACCCATGCTGACAGTTTTCCACAGCATCATCTGCCACCTTGCTCTATCTCTCAGACCCTCACCTTCCCTCTTCCTATCCCACCTCTGGGATTCCTTCTAATCCACTTTTCTGTGCCCAGTAAAAGTCTCAGCCTTCTCAGTGAGACAATTCTTGCCATTTTAAACAATGTTTTGGAAACATTAATCTTCTCCCACGTACTAGAAAGGGATAGGATTTCAAATCAGATTGGGTTCTGAGTGGGGACTCTGAATGCTTGTCCCAGCTCCCTCTCTCCCCAGCTGGATGACTTGATTGTGGGCAGACACCTCTCCACAGAGCCTCATGTTCCTGGGGAGAATGACATCACCCTATGGGGGGCTGTGAGCATTAACAGCAATAAGGTACATGGAGCACTTAAGCACTCCACAATTGGTGTGTATTATTATCATAATACAGGTAAATTTGAACAAATCACTTAACCTCATTGAACCTTAGTGCCCTCACCTTTAAAACAAAGTTATTAATAACAGACTTGTCTACCTCATAAGGTTGGTGTCAGACCCACTGAGATAATAGATGTAAAAGGCATTTTATATATTATAAAGAGCTATTCAACAATAAGCTATTGTTAGCATTTTCAATGATACACTAAGCTGAAAGCTTTTTTAAAAAAAGACTCAAAAGAAAAAATGAAAAAAGAGAGAATATAGCCATGGTGTTGCCATTGCCTTTCTGTGACATTTATAAGCAATCTGGAAACCATCCAACTCCACAAGTTAATTTGATTCTGCTTTGAATCGCACAACTGTGGCTTGGCACATCCTGGCTTGCCCTTCTCTTCCTCAGTCCTTACCTAGCACACCCGAGTTGATGGAGAAGATGCCAGGTTTGGAGTGGGCCCCAGCCCCTCTGTCCAAGCTCTGTGGCAGGGCCCCTGCTAGCTTTCTTCGGACCTTGCCCTGGGAGGTTCCATCTTCTTCCAAGAGTTTCAAATCCTCTCATGGGAGAAATATCAGCTCTCATGAAATGTGGCCAGAATGTAAGCATTATTCTACTGGATGTGAGAAATTGTCCAACAGGAGCAAACGTGTGCTCTCAGCCTGGGGACTGTGACACTGATGATTGCTGGGGAGAGCAGCGACCTGCCATGGGCAACACTCTTCCCTGGCTGGGCCCCCCGTCCAGTGGAAACACATTTCACGGGGTGGGAGGAGGTACTCGGTTTGTGTCACATTCCTGAAAACCTAAGGAATGAGGCTTCTGCTGCTTGTTCACACTGTCAAGGTCTAAACTTGCTGGTTTCCAGAGGGCAAATCGATCCTTCAGACTCTCAGGTTCCAGGATGAGTGGAAGTAATATTTGCCTCATGGGTTACAAGGTGTCAATGTGAAAAAAAAATACGTGAAATGCTTGGAACAATGCCTGTTGCATAGTAGGTGCTCTCTCTAGGTAGGGTGACCGTTTAACTTTTCATGCAGTGTAAATTTATCAGAACACTTTCTAAAGTGAAAGAGGCATGGTTCAGACTGGGTGCTGGGACAACAGGCATTACTGAGACTCTCACAAGCAAACCAGGATGGATGGTACAGTAAGGACATGATATTGGTCATTAGTTGGACATGCAGACACCAGTGATGGGGAATTGGCTGCTGTTAGTGTGCCTGGGACTGGCCTCCTGTGTCACCAGAGTCACTGAGCACTGTCTCAGGCACAGGTGGAGGTAAGTCTCCTGATGATCTTCCTGGCACCGTAGGGACAGTGGGAAGAACAGTTCCCAAGTGTGGGCTCTTTCTGTGTTGTAGGGAGTCATCCTGCAACATGTGAGCTCCATCACACGCATCTCTAAGGACTGGGGTAAGAGAGTCTCAGTGTCACAGGGTCCCTCTTTCTGTCACTGATACTCTGCAAAGACAGGCCAGAGAAAACATCCTCTTCTGCCTAGGTTATTTGTCAACTGGTTGGGGTGAGAGTGAGAAATAAACACATTCAAATCCAGATATGGAATCTTCCCCTATGCTTTGGCTGAGCTCTGATGGTTTTGACAAGGCTCAGCTTATCTCAGCTGGAGTTGCTCATTGAGGGTCAGGTGTTGACTTGGCCCAAGCCTGGCTCATCTACGATGGCCTCATTCCCATGTCTGACTGTCGTCTGGCTGCCGGCTACAGCAAAGGGGTGGCTAGACCAGATGTCTCCCGTCATCCTGCAGGCTAGCCCAGGCCTGTTCACACGGGGACAGCAAGGTCAAAAAAGGCCCAGACGCAGAGGTGGCACACTGTCATTTATGCTGTTTTATCCGGGACAAAACAAATCACAGAGCCAGCCCAAATCCAAGGGCTGGAGAACAGACTCCACCTCTTGCCGGGAAGGCTGTGTGTTGCTTTGCAAAGGAGGCAGATACAAAGAGGGGTGAACAATCACAGCCATTTAGGCAATCAATATACTCTACCATTGCAAAGACTTGGCTTTTACTCTGAGTATTAAGGGATACCTTTAAGGTTTGAAGGGAAAGTGGGGTGTCACATGATTCAATTTATGTTCAAAGTGATCCCTCTGGCAACTCTATTGGCAACAGAGGCAGAGGCAGAGGCAGGGGGACACTGGTGAGGAAGTGTTGTGACAAACTAGCAGAGACCTGGGAAACATGACTGGTGGTATAGTTGGTAAGAAGTAGCAGATCCTGGATTAGATTAAAGTTGAGCCAATGGATTATGTGCGAATTAGAGAAAGAAAGGCATCAAGGATGGCTCCAAATTTGTTGGCCAGAGCAGTTGGAAAAGTGGAGTCACCTTCAACAGAAATGGAGAAAGCCATAGGTGAAGCAGGTGTGTGAGGAAAAATGAAGAGCTTCTGTTGGACATAAGCTTGATGTGTCTATTAAACATCAAAGTGGCAATGTTGGTTGCACAGTTAGACACACTAGCCTAGATTTGGGATGGAGAAATAAATGTGGGGGCTGTTGGCATACAGGTGGTGTTTAAAGGCATGAGAGTGAATGAGGTCACCAAGGGATGAGTGCAATTAGGGAAGAAGAGAAGACAAAGGGCTGAGCTCTGGAGCCCTCCAAGGTGAGGAAGAGAAAGCCTTGAAGGAGTCTGAGAAGGAGCAGCCAGGGAGTTGAGGGGAAACCAGGAGACATGTGTTCTGGAAGCCATTTGTGGGGTGTGCATGTGAGAGGGGGAGCAGATCAGCTAAGTCTCCACCACATCCAGCTTCCATCTGAGAAATTTGTGGAAGATGGAGGGTTTCTCTGGAGTGAAGATACATCTTATCCCAATCTTAAATATATTAATAGAAAAACATATGGCCTTAGTCTTTGTCTGAGGGTGTCTGTGAAAAACAGGTTGACCTGCTGCAGAGAAGGGGCCCTTTAACCTCCTATAGCTCAAAGACTCCAAGGGGCTGTCTCTGGCTCCCAGGAAAGGAACTTCAACCGTTCTTCTCCACCGAGAGCCAAGGAAAGAGAAGTACCACTGTCCGGAATGTTGTGGACACCAAGAACTATTGGGTAAAGGGGGAGGGAATGAAGAGTGACTGTGGTCAGAAGCTGCAGTTGGTGGAAGAGAAAACAAAAGTAAACAGGCAAATACTGCGGCCTGGGAAAGAAAAAAATGTCGGTGACTTGAACCAAGAAGTTTTCTGTAAGATTTGCATTGTTCACAGCCCCAGCCTGTACCCCACCCTCAGAGACCCAGCTCCCTACTTCCCCTTCGTCACCCTACAAGAGGTCCTGGCTCTTCTTGAGAGGGCAGATGGCCACTGGACACGGAGTAGAACAACCTAGATTCACAGCCCAGTTCCAGGTACTATCTGGATTAAAATCTGAGTTTCATGAGATTGTCGTGAAGACTTTCATGAAATGAGGTTTATGAAAACATCTTGTAAACTAAAAGTGCTACCCAAATGTAAGGATATGTATTTTCCAGAGACTAACCCAGAAAATATTCACTGTCAAATAGTGCTAGAGGAAATGAGAGTGTGAGAATACAGCCTCACACCGAGAGATGTAAGAAGGCGGAAGCATCGACTTAGGAGAAAGGCAGCAAAGCGGAAGAGGAGAGCGAGTTGCAAGATGGCCCCCGGAAGTGGTGTCAGGATAACATCATTACCCGCAACTCTTTAGTGAACTTGCTGCATCACTGGGATCCGTGGCTCAAGTGGGTTGTATTTTCCCCCAAGGAAATCAGCAGTTTTGAGGTGGATGACGTGGGCTGGGGAGGCCACGCCATCTCAGGATTGGAAGCGTGGAGAGTCCTTAGGGAGGAAGGCTGGGAGATGCACACAGTGCAGCGAAGGGCTTTTGATGGCCTCTCACGGGGGCGTGGGATCCCGGCCAAAGAGTAGGAGAATCTCCGAGGGGAAAGCAAGCCTAGAGCAGCATTGAAATCACACACCTGCATACAGTGTGAGGCGGATTATCTGGAGTATATAATAGATACTATAGGACCTCGAATGATAGGACTGGAGTAATATCTAGAAAGGATTTATTAAAGAAACACTTTCTCCCATTTTCTACCTTCTCTCCTACGCCCTTGAATCTATTGCCATCTTTTGTTTCCCTTTTCTTGTCCCTCTCTGTTTCCCTTGCCCTGCCTGTGCCTGCGGGTGGCTTTGCAGTTTTAAAGGTTGAGTCTGAATAGCTGTGTCCCCAGCACCCTCCCTGGCTCCCTCTCCTCCTGGCCACTGCCAGCGTTAGCCTGGCCAGGAAAGGGGCCTTTGCAACACAAGGCAGACTGTGCTGACTTGTGCGTGACCCTTTCCCCACCCCATCCCCATGTCGTACTATTCACCCTGTCAGACAAAAGGGAAAGCTGCTGGCACCCTGCGGATGACCCAGAACAATGTGCATGGTTTCCAATACAAACTGTGCAGTTCAGGGCTCCCACCCTGCAGAGAATCCAGTGACTTTTGCTGAGCCATCCAAGCCCAAGGGAAAACAACCCGCTGGGAAAGAACAAAGGCGGCCTTAGCCCAGGGCTGTCCCCACCAGTCAGTCAGGAGAGGCAGGCGGCAGCACCTCTGGGCAAGCTTGGTCCCTGGAGGGCTGCCAAATGGGCTGTCCTGAGGATGACAAGGCAAGGGAGGGGCCCAACAGGCCCCAGTCAATGAGAAACAGAACTGCCCTAAAAATAATAATGAATGAAAAGGCACAGTTATGAAGTCTTGCCTCTGCGCTGGTTTGGCACATATTCAGACCTAATGATACGTTCAGAAGGAAAAATCCACAGCCTAGATTTGGAATCCTTTGAGCCAACTAGTCATCTGCAAACAGGTCCTGGCTTTATCAACAGGCATTCCAAGAAGGGGCTCTTGGGCCTGAGCACTGTCCTTCTTCAACACATTCAGCACTTGTTGGTGCTGGAATGGCTGTGAAGTAGCCTATCTGGGAGCAAAGTGATGGACTAGACAAACCTGTGAGGTCATATGCTAACGACACTGTCCCTGTGACTGAGAGAGCACCTATTGGAGACGGAATGGAAGAGATGATGAGGAGAAGGCAGCAGGAGGAAGAGGCTCCTTCTCAGTCCTCAAACATTTGTTGAGCTTTTCTTGAGAGCTGAACACAGTGGAGTAAGGGCACAAAAATAACTGATGCCACCCCACCCTCAAGATGTGTATCAGATTATATATCTAAAAGTTCTTTAAAAAATAAGTTTAAGGCGATGAAAGATGATTGTTGTTGTTACCAAAGATGCCTGCAGAGCATCACGCTGTGGGGCCAACCCTGACTGATAGGCAGAACTGTCTGGAGGTCTGTACTGAAGAAAGGTTATGATGACCTGTGTGAACTCAGGCTCAGCAAAACTGCATGCCTTGATATGTTAGTGTTGTTTGTAATGGATGGAAGGGAATGCTGTGTACTCAATGACCTGCATTCCAATCTAATTTGGCCTATTTTACAAATAAGAAAGCTGAATCGCAGGAAAGGGGGGTTGGCGAGGTTGAACAGCACCGACACCAGACTGTCCCAGCTGAGCCTTTGCTCATCCTGCCCTGGGAAAGCAGGGCGGAAGAGCACACTCTAGAAGGTGCTGACGATGCCGTGCAATCCTGGGGAGGAGGAAAGAAAGGAAGGGAGGGGCTGGGAAGGCTTCTAGAGGCCACAGGCAGCACCAGGGAAACACATAGGCAGTTTTCAATGAAGCGGTAGCTCCTTCTTAACCCTCCTTCTCTTGTCTTTCCGTCAGCATGGAAAGTCAAGGTGAGGTGGCCAAAAAGTGGCAAAACTTTCCCATAGATCTACTCTGGGATGAACTCTGAAGGAGTATTACTGATTTCTTAAGAAACAAAGTGTCATAGGCCACAATTTATGATGATTAGGTAAGAGTTAAAGCATACATTCTATTCTACATGGTAATAGAATTCATTGTATGCCAGTCTCTTTTTGTGAAATTGAAGATTTCATGGAGACGTTGTTATTGTCTCTGCATTCCCCAGCACCTAATAAAACTATATAAATAATGGGCATTCAGTGGATGTTGATGGATTAGATAAATAAATGAATAAGTGATTGATCTCTTTTTTAGGGAATGCAGAGATTAGGATTCAATGTTCCAGCCAGGACAGAGAAAAAAAATTCACCTGTAACCTTAAACTTTATTAAAGTGTTGTGGGCTTGGAACTGCTCACTCAACCATTCTAGCCAAAGAGTAAATAATAGTAATAAAAATCGTAGCTAACATTTATTGAAGAATTGCCATGTTCCTTCCTTATGAAAACAAATACATTGGAGCAGATTAATCATTTTAACAAACAATTCTAAAATCTCAGTAGTTTAAGCCATAATCCAATACAGATTGGCAGGGGCAGGGGGAGGAGTGCTGTGCTCCACACAGTCATTCAGGGACCCAGGCTCCTTCCATATAGTGGCTCTGCCTTCCCTGTACCTGGAGTTCTCCTTTCGATCCTCTGTATTTACCCAGCAGATGAGAAAAGAGAGAGTATAGAAAATCACAAGGAAGGTTTGGGGTGAAAGGCTTAGACTACATAGCATATAATACTTCTACCTACATTCCATTGACTAGAGCTCAGTCACAAAGCCTCACCTAGATTCAAGGAGGCTGAGAAATGTAGTCTATTGGTGACTCATGAAGAAAAAAAGGCAGGTGTGTTGCATATCTATTAAGTCTCTGCCACAGTGCATTATCTCATTTAATTCTCAGGACAACCTGACAAAACAGATAATTGTTTTTATTCCCATTTTGCAGACAAGAGAATTGAGACTCAAAGATTAAAACAATTCCTGATGTCACACATCTAGTAAATGATAGAAGTGAAAGTTGGTCCTAGGTCTGATTCTAAAACGCTCATTCTAAACCCAGTACACTATGCTTCTTCATAAATGAGGTTTGGTTATGTTCTTCCCTTTTCCTTTCTTGCCACAAAGACCCTTACAATGCTGATTTTTGGCTCTCCTGGATCTAAACTACTGATAACACTTAGACATTTGGAACCAGAATATACATTATCTTATTTATTCCCCATTGCACTTCCATGCGGTAGGTATTATTATTAGCTCTACTTTACCAGAAAGGAAACTCAGATTAGATGGGTTATATAACTTGGCCAAGATCATACAGTTAATGAGAGACACATTTGAACACAGTGAATGCTGTACTGTATCTTGCTCTTTGGCCTGGAACTTTGGAAGACCTTCCCCCCCACAAAAAAATTTAATGACAAAAAACATAACTGAATACTAAAAAATGTCAGCAATCTACTTTCCCTTGGAGCATCCCAAAGTGGTTGACATCTGCAAGGTCAGTGACCTCAACATTGAGGTCAGACAGGCTCCTTACTCTTCAGGTTTGATTCCGTCTGCAAGGTGGAAAAATCAAGCACATTCAGCAGCCTCTTGCCTTATTATAATTAGATTGGCACATAAATGCTTGAAGAAGTTCTTCCCAGCCAAAACCATCCAGGAAATGAAGAATCAAATAAATAACAAGGCTGATTCAAGGCTATGGAAACACTCCAGACTCAACTAGAGGGTGGTCTCTCCAGGCCAATAGGGTTATTGATGGCTGGGTCGCTGGGTGTGGATGTGGAAGCAGCAGCTAGAGCAAACTTTGTCTTCTGGGCTCTCTTCTTTCCCCTTTCATCCTCACCCCTATCTTGCCCTGGTCACCCTCTCCCTCTGTCCAAACTGTCAGCTCACAAAGTTTGTTCTTTTATCACACACTCCCCAGGAATTCAGAAGCCATCAGACATCATGTACTGGTCCCAGAGGGGAGAAAACAGGAAATGAATCTAGTTGAAACTGCTCACTGTAAAGAAGGAATTCATGGTAATAACAATAATGTGATTTGAGGATGTGGCAAATTGGGTAGATGAAAGAAAAAAACAAGAGTAGATTATGAGTCTTTGGGGCATTTGACTTTACAATATCTTTAATTACGCAAGCTGCCTGTCACAGGAGCACACTGTAGACTCCCAGAACTTGTGGGGTGCCAGCTCCCTCCCTGCCTTCCTGACACTGTCCTAGACTGGGTTTCTCCTCTTGACCTCCATCACATACACTCAAGTCAGTCTTCATGAGATTGACTGCCACCTGCAGTGATGGTCTATGAAAATGTGAATAATCTTTTGTGCTGGAATCTTTGAGATTATTTACTCTCATAACCCAGTAAAGCAACTGGGGCCAGACTGGTTAAATGACTGGCATACTGCTAGTTAGGGAGGGAGCCAGGACACCCCCGTCTCTAGCCTTCAAGCTTGGAGAGTCTTCCTGCTAGACCACACTGGAGTGTGCAACTCTAGGTGCATAAAATGGTTACAGATTCCACTCCATTCTTCATTTTTTAAAAATCCTACCATGATGTCTTGGCAGAAGTTTCCTTGCAGTGCTTCTTGCTGGATGCCTGAGAAGCTTGTGGTGTCTCTTTCTGTATCAGGTAAACTACAGACCTGTTTTTCTTCCCTTTCAAGCCCTTCCAGGAACCCAGGTTTTGTAATTTCCTACTTTTCTCAACCTAAACTGAGCGTATTTGCCACTGACCTAAGGAGCCTGCCTTCTGTCTTCATTCCCACAGCAATGAGCCTCGTTTACCTTCCTCTGTGTCTTCCTGGTGCCCTGCCGAGGGTATGATCTGTATGTTTGCTCTTCTTCTGTGGCCTTTCCCCATTTTAACTTCTCCCAATGGAGACAGAAAATCATCCTTCATTCCATTCTGTTGTCGGCGTAAAAACAGAGTCAAGGATGATTTCCCAGGTCTTGCAAAAGTTGCCGCTGCCAACCTCTTCTCACTCGTCCCCTGTTCTGCACCCCTCTCACCACACTGGCCTGTCTTTAGTTCTTTAGAAAACACCAAGCTCTCTCTTGCTTGCCTCTTGATCCTTGACGTGCCATTTCCTCTGCCAAAATCTTACCCCACAGGCCATTCCCCCACTCCCAGACTCAGCTGATTGGTTACTTGTTCGAGGTAACCTTCCCTCATCCCCTACTCAGGTTAGGTCCCCCCCACTAAGTGCTCTAAGAGAATCTTGTACTTTTCTTTTACATCCTTTAACATAAATGAGATTTTGCAATTATTTTTATAATTGTAATTGTATAATTTATAATTGTATAATTACTGTCTGTGTCTTCCAACAGACTGTAAGTTCCATGAGTGAATGGCCAGAGAGATTGATGCTGTACACACACACATTCTAAATATGGTCGTTCCTTGGTATCCGTGGAGGATTGGTTCCAGAAACTGCCATGGATACCAAAATCCACTGATGCTCAAGTCCCTGATATAAAATGGTACAGTATTTGCATATAACCTACACACATCCTCCTGTATATTTTAAATCATCCCTAGATTACTTACAATACCTAATACAATGTAAATGCTATTTATATGTATATAATGACAAGAAAAAAATCTGTACATATCCAGTACAGATGCAATTTTTAAAAAATATTTTCAATCTGTGGTTGGTTGAATCCATGTATGTGGATCCCACAGATACAGAGGGCCAACTGTACTTCTCTCAGGACACTGAAGCTGATACTGCCATACCATGTCATTATTTGCATATATGTGGAAGTACCCACCAGGAGTATAAATCCTGTTGTGGCAGAAACCCATGCAGTGATGGGTATATAATAAATGTTCATTGAATGGATGGAAGCAGAGAGATCAATAAAGCTCTCATAACAGCTTGAGGGTGGAGGAAGGAGTGTTAGTTTGCCAGTGAACTTTTGACAAAAGATACAAAAACATTGTCAGTGTGAAAGTATAAAGCTATCTGCTATTTCTCTTCATCACTTCTGTTTTGTTTCTCTTTCTTTAAAGGAGCCTCTGTATTGGTGCACCCTACTTCCAGCTACCAAAACCTGTGTTAGTTTTCTAATGTTATGTAACAAATTACAACAAACTTAGTAGCCTAAAAAAATACACATTTATTATCTCCCAGTTTTTGTGAGCCCAGGGGGGTGGGCACAGCTTGGCTGGGTCTTCTGCTTAAGGCTGCAATCAAGGTGCCACCCAGGGCTGGGTTAGAAGCTCAACTAGGGAAGGATCTTCTTCCCAGCTTCCTCAGACTGTTGGCAGAATTTATTTTCGTGCAGCTGAGGTTTCATGGCCTCTTACTTCTTCAAAGTCAGCAACCGAGAGAGAGCGAAAGACTAGCAGTGAGATCGGTGCTATGTTCTCATGTAATCATGTGCACATAATCGTGCGCATGTCTTTATGCCATGTTCCGTTGATTGGAATCAAGTCACAGGTAATGTTCAAGGGGAGGGGATTACACAAAGGTATGCATATCAGAAGTTGAGGATTGCAAGCTACCTTAGAGTCTATCTACCACAACATTCTAAGACAAAAGGACATGGAGATATATATATATATATCCACAGAGGGACCATTTCTTGATACCACAACTTTTCTACATAGGTTCATAAGCTGGCCCCAGTCTCCAAAACCAAACCAAAGACCAAGAATCATTCAGTAAACAGAATTGCATATACATATGTTTGCATTTGTATGTTTGGGGGGGGGGTCGTGACGACACCGGTGGTGGGAGGGAGGAGAGACATTTAGACCGAGATCTAAGAAAGGAGGCAGAGATTGCCCAGAGAGGGAGAGGGCCCCTGTCGGAAGGAGCAAGGAGGAGGCAGCTCCCACGAGTGAAGAGCCAAGACAGAAGTCTTCACGCAGGCGGGTTCCTATCCCAGGACAGCCCTGTGACGTCCAGGCTCTCCTCCTGCTCCCCAGCTCTCAGGCCGCCCCCATCCCCAAAGCAGCTTAGAATGCTTCCCCGGGCTGACGTTGGTAGTACTCATCCAGCCTGGCTTGCATCCCCTTTAATTGTTCCCCCACCCCCAGGCTGCCTTAGGGTCCCATTCCCATGTTAAGTGTAGCGAAGAGCTGCCTTCTTACCTATTTTAAATTCGGCCTAAAGGTTTCTTCATGCACAGTGAACCGTAACCGAACTGGATGTGTAAACAGACTGTAGCCTACTCTTGTACCAATCACAGGGTTTCCGCCACACACACGAGGCCAACTGTTCAAACTGTGTTTAAAGAAGGCAAACACTGAGCTGTAACCAATTCGGCTCTTTTCTGTATGTCACTTTCCTTTTTCTGTCCATAAATGTTATCTGACCATGTGGCAGCCCCGGAGTCGCTCTGAACATATTCTGTTGCTGGGAGTTACCCAATTCACAAATCATTCTTTGCTCAATTAAAATCAGTTAAATTTAATTTGTCTGAAGTTCTTCTTTTAATACCCACCTCAACCCAAGCAGATCAGAGTACAGGGCCCATGTAGCCCACTCAGGCCCCGCCTGCATTCCCACAAAGGACACCCTCTACCTCACGGGAGCTTTCTGCTCCCTGACCAAGAAAACTGGATTCCAACCCCCTCCAGAGCCACCTGCTATGGCTTTGACTCTCTGAGTTAAACAGTAAAAACAGGACATCCAGCAGGAAGAGGCCCAGAACTCTCCTTCAGACCTGCGAATCTCTGCATTTATTGCTCTTAAGGGAAGAGGCCTCCAGGTACTTGATTTAGGAAACTTGCTGCAAGCCAGATATAAAGCCAAAAGCCAGGAGTAGCCTGAACTAGAGCTTCCCCACCACAGCCTTACTTCATCTGCTATTTATATTTCAAAACCTCATTCTTTTAGTACTAAGTCAAGATTGGTGGCTGTTTTCCAAGGACAGTCCATGAAGTACCATTATCACTCACACTATGTCTTCATTACATTTTCATTATTCATTTTGACTACAGGTCTTTGTGGGCCGGTCTAACATCCTCTACTAGATGGTGCACTTTTTGAGGGCAGGATTCCCTTTTTATTAATCCATTTATCTCCCCAAATTCCCAAAATACAGTGACATTTACAGAGAGAAACCTTACTTGTTAACCAATGAGTTGTATGAAATTGGATAAGATATTTAAACACTGTGATCCCTGAGTTTCACCATTATTTTTAAAATGATTTTTAAGTTCGCTTTCTTCTCTAGATCTTAAATTCTAAGATGAGGTTTTGCTAAGCAAATTAGGAGTACAAACAAAAGGGAAGAATGTTTTTAAACTATTTTAAGAGAACAAAATGCTTTGAGTGCTTTAGAAGTATCTATTTTTACACAGATGGGATTATTAAATCAGTGAAGCCAGCTGCCACCAAGCAAGTGCTTTGGATGTTCTTGTCGCAAACCCTTCTGACCCACCGTACTCAGAAAGCCCCTCCTCTGGTGAACAGAGCTTCCCTTGAAGTATGTAACTTCAGAGAGGCAACATGGTGCACTGGCAAGCCCTCAGATCTCTTATCTGAAACACCAGCAAATGAATCTAATGATACTCAGGAAGTCTAAAATAATAAGAGAAGCAGCTCCCATTCAACGAGGTCTTTGCTGTTCTGGTAATCTCTAAAGAACGTTGCAGTTCTACCTGGTGTGATGGGATAACCAGATCAAGAGCCAGAGGTCTGGGTTTAAGTGTCCCTTTCCTCTGACACTTATTGGCTGTAAGACTTGGAGCAATTAACTTGCTCTCTCTGACCTTCAGTTTCTGTCTAGATCTGTCCTTCCAACCTGACAAGCGTATTGTAAAAATCAAATGAGGAAATGAAGTAAGGGGTAGGCAAGCTCTTTGTGAACTACAAAGAGATGCAGATGTTAGCTCTATATTTTAAAGTATCCCATCAATCATATTGTGATTTAATTAGCATAGGTCATTTCCCACAAGCTAGTGCAAGTCATATGAATTTGGTTGAATTGTGTTAGCATGTTAAATACATATCTGATTACTGGATTCTCAGGCAGACACACTGTGAAGCAATCTGGTATAATAGTTATTAATAATAGTACATCATTGGAAGCCTAGACCTGGATTTGAATAACAATTTGGAATTAACTAGCTAGGACTTAGGGAAAGATACTTTACCTCTCTTAGCCTCGGTTTCCTAATCTGCAAAGCAGCACTGAATATGAAAAATAATAATACCTATATTATGGACTAAATGTTTGTGTCTGCCATAAAATTCATGTGTTGAAGCCCTAACCCCCAATGTAATGGTGTTTGGAGGTGGGACCTTTGGGAGGTAATTAGGGTTTGATGAGGTCTTGAGGGTGGGACTCTCATGATAGTATTAGTGCTCTTATATGCAAAGACACCAGAGAGCTTGCTCTCTCTTGTTCTCCACCTTGTGAGGACATAGCAGAAGAAGAACGTCTGTAAGCCAAGAAGAGAGTCCTCACTAGAGCCCGCCCATGCTGGAACCCTGATCTTGGACTTCCAGCCTCCAGAACTATGAGAAAATAAATTTCTGTTGTTTAAGCCACCCAGTCGATGGTATTTTGTTGATTTTAAGCCTGAACACTCTAAGACAACCTCCTAGAGTAAAAATAACCGGAAAGATGAAAATCATTCTGAGTACTGAAACCAGAGAGACTTTAAAGCAAGAAATGAATTACCCAAGTGCTAGAATAGCTGAAAAGCCAGCAAGGGATAGTGAGGAAACTCAGAGAACAACAACAGCAGGAAGCTGCTGCTGCCCCAAGACTGCAGGGACAAAGGCAGGAAGTGGGGTTATGAGAGCCGAGGGCCCGAGTCACCCATCAGTAGCTGAAACCATAGCGAGGCTGCTGCGGGGAGCAAGAGATTCAGAGATGTCCTCCCTGTGCTCCTCACTGGCTACAACCAGCTGGGTCCAGGTAACACTTGAACTTGGGACTTATAACTGAGGATTAATGGTGATTGTATGAGAGATCCTGGTTATTCCATTAAATATTTTATACTCAATAAGTAACTTAATGCTGAGTTACAATATGGTTTAGTTAGTGGCAGATCTTTCTCTTCTTTCATTAGACATCCTGAATGCCATTAGACACTTTCACATGTTCCAGGTACTTTCCCATATGTAATCTCACTTAACTCCAGATAACTTGTGCTGTTCTTAGCAACGGAGGGGTAGCAGGATACTGGGTTCAGAACTTGAGTCTTCTTAATCTAGCTTCCATGTAGCTGTCCAGCGGAATACTCTGCCATCTCTCCACCGTGAACACTATACTGCAACCACAGAGAATACCTACCAGTTCCCAGAGCGCCCACTCTATCATGCCTCCCAGAGATCGTTCATACTGTCTTTAGGCATACTTCATTTTAGGACAAACTTATCGTCACCTTTTTGGTGACGCCTAGAACCCGGCTCACTGGCAGAATTAAGCACTTCCTCCTCCATGCTCCTAATGTGACCTTGGTTCCTAAGATTATTGTAGGGATTATCTGGTTGCCTGGGTACACAGGTAGCATCCTCTTCCCCTGCTAGACCATGAGCTTCTGGTCAGCAGCTCAGAAACACAGAATCTGGAGGCTGAATCTTGGAGGAAGAGGCTATTCCCAGTGTGTCACAAGGATTTAGAGTCCAAGAGACCTAAATTCCAATCTGATTTCTGCCACTTCCTAGATGGAAATTTAGACAAGCAAATTCATCATTAAGCCTCAGTTTTCCCTCTGGCTAAAATGGGGACAACAAATGCAAACCATCTCTTAGTGTTATTTTAAGAATTAATTTAGGTAATCCATGTCAAGTGCTGGCAGCAGTAGGAGATTTTGACCAAAGGCTGTTCTTCCCTTTCCTTCTCTCCTACAGCCAACTTCAGGCTAGTGAGTCATGCCAGGCCTAGTGGAGGAAAAAAAGGGCAGAGAGCAAATATTTTAGGCTTTGTGGGCCACACTCAGTCTCTGTCACATATTCTTTGTTTCATTCTTGTTTTTTCACAACTCTAAAAATGTAAAAATCATTGAGCAATCCAAAAACAGGTCATTGGGCTGGACTTGACCCCCTGGCTGCTGTTCGCTGACCTGTGTTCTAGTATACTGCGTGGAGAGTACACAGGGACTTGCTTGGCCTTAGCCTGAAACTGTACCTTACTGTTTGCCTTCTTCTTTTACTTTTCTTCCTTTTTCTTTCCTCTCATTTTATCCATGTTCTTTCAACGTAGGAGTTGAAAACTCAACTGCGAAATCACAGGCCTAGGTGCAAATCCCAGCCCCACTGCCAAATGGTTTAGCAACTGTGGACAAGTTACTTAACATCTCATAGCCTCTGTTCCCGCACCTTTAACATGATCCTATAAAAACCCCCTCCTAGGACTGCTGGGAAGTTTGAGAGAGAGGATGTGCCTGCAGCGAAATGCTGGAGACAGCTCCAAAGGCTTCTGAGAGCTGATCGTTAAATTCTCTCTGGAAATTTACAAGCTAGCTCTTAAATCATTGGTAGCTTGAAATCAGCCATGGTGAGCATACTTACACCACAGAAATTGGCAAATGCTACAAATCAGCCTTCTTCCCCACTCCCAAGCCAGTTGTTAAATGTTTACAGCACACCACTGTATTCTAAGCACTTTTTCCCCCTCAATTCTCTCGCCTCCTTGGAGCTCCCTGTTTCCAATTTTACACTGCACGGAATTAATGATATACCAGGAGGAATCCTGAGAGAAGAAAACATGCAAACCTCCCAGGAAACTCCCAACAATAAGATCTTAACAAGTCACACATCCATTTAGCCACTGTTGTGTTTTTCAGGCTCTAGTTTGCTACCCACTCAGTTAACACCAGTTATGTTGTAAAGCATTTGGTTTTCACAAGGAGGAATCAAGACTTTCCTGTAAGTGCCAATAGAGAAAAAGATGGATTGCTCTGGGATTTTTTTTTTCAAAATGCTAAGTGCAGTGAGAGAGAACTAGTGGAGTTTCTGAAGATGTCATGTAAAATTGACAAATTCTGTTAACAAACCCAAGAGGAAGAAAGAATTCATGAAAGGAAAACACTTAGCTAAAAAAAGAATGGGCATTTGAAGCTAGAAATTTCCTGGAAGATATTCTTCTTCCTAAGAGTGGGGCATTAAAGTTTTAACTGCTTTTTAATGATAAAATACTCTTCTTCTTCTTGACTTACAATCTTTTGGGGTTCACTATTTAATCCAGAAGGTGAGGGTGCAAGATTTAAATTCTTTTCAGAAAATCCTTGTTTTGCTTCTTTATTTTTCCATTTAATTTACAAAACTATTAAATCTTCTATCAGCTAGAAGTTGTGCTTGGCTTCTAACCCAGAGACCAGAGACAAGAAGATGGTTTCAAGGAGATAAAACTTTGCTTCACTGTCGTGTGAAAGGAGTCTAGAATTAGGCAGTGTAGGGATTATATAACAGCTCTTGCTATTTTTGTTTTCCTCTAGCTATAGCATTGGGTACTCGTCTGCAATGTTCCCTCATGGTCCAAGATGACTACCAAAGTTTTATGTGCCATGTTCACATTCTAGGCAGAAAAGTGGAGGAAGATGGGGGAGGAGCTATCTATGGGTCTCTTCAGAGAGTTTCTAGAATTCCCACCCAACAACTTCTGTTGGTCTCATTGACCACCCCTAGCAGTAAGAGGAACTGAAAAACAGCCTTGAAGCTACATACATCATCGCCCCAAGTACAGTCAGAACTCAGTCACTAAACAAAAAGAGGGAAGGTTATTGGGTGGGTAACCAGTAGTTTGCATCTGCCGTAAGTGTTCACTGCTTAAATCTCTGAGTATAAAGGAGAGAGAATGGAGAGTAAGAAAGAGAAAGAGAGAGAGAGAGAGAGAGAGAAATTGTGTGCATGTTTGCAATGTGAATATGTGTTAGAATAAAAAAGAGATTAAGACATTCAGTGATCTCAGAGAATGTGCCGTCTAGTCAACAAAACACCCTCAAATACACACATACACATATGAATAGGCACAACCACATGCATAGCAGCCCTTAATAGATGAATTAAGTAAATGAATTAAAGAAGTACAAAAATGAGCTGTGTGAATGCTGTGTTAATTCATGTTGCCTGTGTTCAGGACACAGTATGTCTGAACTCTCAGCTCGGTTTCTCCCTGTTTGGTCTAGAGTTTATGTGAGTCTATTTGTGTGTGTGTATTTGTGGATGTACTCATTCTTTTTTGTAAAGATGGAAATGGATGGGAAGTCAAATGGAGAACTTTTTGTCATTTCTTTCTAGTCTCCTTCATCCTCTCACTATATTGAATTAAGAAAAAAGCATCACAATGCCATAACATATGTATGCATTAGTCCTGTGTCCTTCTTTTAAAAAAAGGATTTGAGATCTACAGAGAATAACATTAAAAAAAAACAATTTTAAAAAATCAGGAAATGAGAATGCCAAGAAAATTATCAAAAAAGGCAATGTAGAAAGTGCTTAAGAGCGAGATGCCAGTACTTCATTCCAACGGGGTTCCTTCCTTTTATTAGCTGCATGACTTTGGGCATGAACCTCCCTCAAACTCTCACCTTCTCTTGGAATCTGCTCTTGTAATTATTCCTCTCTCTTCTGCATTATGGGTCTTTCCCTCCCTGCTAATTTATCCTGATCAGCACATAAACATGCTCTAGTATCCCTATCTTAAAACAAACAAGAAAAAAGCTCAATCCCACATTCCTTCCGACTCCTACCTCATCCCCATGTTTCCCTGCACAGAAAACTTCTTGAAAAAGTTGATTGTAGTCACTGTTCCTCTTTCTCCCTGCACTGTCTCCTCCGTCCATCGCGACAGGGCTTCTCTCCTTGCCACACTACTAAGTCTGCTCCTATTGAGATCAACCATGACCTCCATGTTTCCGAGCCCAGGGATTACTTGTCTATGTTTCTCTAACTTCTCCAAAACAGAACATTTGTCACAGTTGGCCACTATCTTCTCCTTGAAACACTTTATTCTCTTGGTTCCTGTGACTTCACCCTCAATAGATAGTTCATTCCTGACTTCTCCTGTGCTTGACTTCTAAATATTGTTGTGCCCTAAAGTACTTCCTGGGCTTTATTCTCTTCTCTGTGCTTGTATTTTCCAATACAATAACCACCAGCCACACGTACCTATTGAGTACTTGAAATGTAGTTACTCCAAATTGAGATGTGCTGTGTACACACACACACACACACACCATATTTCAAAGCTGTAGTAAAACAAGCAAGGAAAGTATCTCACAAATGATTTTTATATTAATTACATATTAAAATTATAATATAAATATTTGAATTAAATATAATGTAGTATTAAAACTAATTCCCCCAATTTTTTTTATTTTCTTAAGATGGCTAGTTTTACTTGGTGTAGCTAATAGAAAATTTGAAATTGCATCCATGGCTCACATGTGTGGCTTGCATTATATTTCTATTGAACAGCACTCATCTATATGGCCTCCCCTGTGACCCACTAGTCCCACAGCTCTAAATATCCTAAATATCATCTACAGGAAGATAGATGCCCCTTGAATTTTGATGTATTCAGCTCTGGTCTTTCCTCAGAACTCCACATCGCTATATCCCCTTGTTTATTTGATAGCTCCATGTAGATCTCTAAAAGATATCTGAACATTATCAAGGCCAAAACAGAATCATTGCCTATTCCTTCCCCTAAACTGGCTTCTCCTCCAATTTTCCTTATCTAATTAAATAGCACTACTGGTAGATTTAGCTAAAAACCTAGGTGCAATGCTTTATTCTTTCAATTTCTTCTATCCCTTCCTCAAAGTCACCAGTAAATCTTATTGCTTCTACCTCCAAAATGCATCCTGAATCCATCCAAGTCTCTCCTTCACTACTACTACTGTACACAAGCCCCCCTTTACCTCTTCCTGGTAAGCTTGGAATGCACGCAACTCATTACCCTGCTTCCGCTTTTGCGTCTTTCCTTTCTGCATACATTAGCCAAAGTGATATTTTATCAACATAAGTCATGTCATGTGTCTCCCTGCTTAAATCTCTCCACCGGCTTTTGATTACACTCAGGAACTAACACCAAGCTGCTCACCCTGGCTTCCAGAGCCTTGGGCAATCTGTACTCTGCCTACGTCTCTGGCTTCATTTAATTCCTTCCTCTCCCTCACCCACCAAGTTTCAACTGCTTGACCTTCCAGCTCTAACTAGCCAAGTTTTCTCCTGCCTCAAGGCCTTTGCACCAGCTGGTTCCTCTTTCAGGACTGTGCCTTCTATACTGCACCCCTACATTTGCGTGACTGGTTCCTCTTATTCACAGCTTACATGCCAATTCCTTAGAGAAGGTTTCCTTGACCATTCAAACTAAAATATCCCCTGCACTACCACTCTACTTCTCTACAGAGTACTTACCACTATGATATTTTCTTTGTAAATTCATTTATTTCTATACTGTCTTTCTCCTCTTCTCAGAATACAGATGCTCCTTGATTTACAATGAGGTTATATCCTGATAAATTCATGGAAAGTTGAAAATATCACAAATCAAAAATCCATTTAATACACCTAACCTACCAAACAGCTTAGCCTACCTTAAACATGCTCAGGACACTTACATTAGCCTACAGTTGGACAAAATCATCTAACATAATCAATATTTTATAATAAAGTGTGGAATATCTCATGTAATTTACTGAACACTGTACTGAAGGTGAAAAACAGAATGGTTATGTGAGTACTTGGAATACAGTTTCTGCTGAATGCATATCACTTTCTCACCATCATAAAGTTGAAAACTCATAAGTCGAACCATCATTAAGTTGGGGACCATCTGTGTAAGCATCAGAAGAGCAGGAACTTATTTTTGTGTTGTTTACCTCTGTATGACCAGCACTTAGTACTCTGCCTAACACTTAATAGGCTGTTTCACTAAATGCTCCAACTGAATAAGCCTAGTGACTACCTGGCACTGTGATTAAGTGCTGTGTGAGGAAGCTATAAAAAAGCCCCATTTCAAAGCTTATATTCTATCTGAAGCTCTCCTTGGAAATCCTATAGTCTCCTCAACATTTTTATAGGCTGCCTAAAAGCAATGACTCTGCCTTTTATTTCTTATTCCATATAACAACTATCCTGCTGCTAAGCTTAAATCCACTTATTATTGTTGATTGCACGGCCTGAAATAATTAATAAACCATGAAAAGCAGCACTGTTACACTTGACCTATTTGAAGCCATCACCTAGCAAATTTCTTTACATAGCCAGGAACCAGAGCAGCTACCAAAAAGTAGACCAAAAAAAACCTGAAAACTCAAAATAGGTATTACAAATTCCATATTCTAAAACATATGCAAATTACAAAGAGGCAAGTTCTTTACTCAGAGCCCTCTGATTCTTCTTTTATGGAGAGTGTAAGAAGATTAGTTGATTTCCAGATCTAGTACTGTTTCTTCATTCATTTAACTAGTATTTATTGACTTGCTTTCCTACAGTAGGCACTGGGTAGAAATCAAATGATGAAAAAAGCAATAGTCTTTGCCTTCATGAAGGTTGTAATCTAGTGGGGAAGAGAGACATGAACATTTTTAACATGTAAACTAATACATAATTATAAAATAATATAAATGCCATAACAAAAAAGAACAGTGTAGAAGTTAGTCCTTGTATTCTTTAGTATATGTTTTCATTATAAAAATATATGTGAGAAAAAACAAAAGGATAAGGAAAAGGTTTATAATCTCCCTAACTCTTGCCTTCCATGGAGGAATTTTAATCCTGAGATACATGTTATAAGGAGTGATAGCTGGCATCCTAATAGTATAGAGCAATCTTTTTGGCACTAGGGACCAGTTTCATGGAAGACAATTTTTCCACGAACTGGGAGTGGGGAATGATTTCAGGATGATTCAAGCACATTACATTTATTGTGCAGTCAAACCTCTCTGCTAATGATAATCTGTATTTGCAGCCGCTCCCCTGTGCAAGTATCACCTCCTCAGCTCCACCTCAGATCATCAGGCATTAGATTCTCATAAGGAGTGTGCAACCTAGATCCTTTGAATGCAGAGCTTACAGCACAGTCCACACTCCTGTGAGAATCTAATGCCGCCCTGATATGACAGGAGGCGGAGCTCAGGCGGTGATGAGAGCGATGTGGATCTGCTGCAAATACAGATGAAGCTTCCCACGCTCACCCAGAGTTCACCTCCTGCTGTGCCACCTGGTTCCTAATAGTCCACGGACCAGCACGGGTTCATGTCCTGGGCTTTGGGGACTGCAGGTATAGAGGATTTAAAATATCAGATATAGAAAGTATCACAAAATGAACAGGCAAAACAAAGCAACACAAAATACCTCAACCTCAGATTATTTTTGGCAAATAGTCCTATAATATCTACTAGGTCCCAAGGGCAATGTCATTTAGGGAGGCCAGTACCACATCTAAAGTCTATAATGAGGCTCCTGAGCCATCTCAAAAGAGTAAAATATAATCTGGATACTGTTTGAAAAAGAAGTGTGTAATATACATTAGAAAAATACTCATCTAAAATTTTTCAAAGTTTTAAAATTGTGCTTTTTGTGCTCTAAGAAATCTGTAACTACCTCAAGCTAGTTTTTTTAGAAACTTTATGATTTAGTTCTATGACCCACATCAAATCAATTTTTTGGAGTGAGGTAGGAGTTAAACTTTGTTTCATTCTATTCAGATGACTAGTTGGTGCAAGAATACTCATTTTAAAAAAGACGTTCCCTTCCCCATTGGAGTGCCTTGACATCCTTGCTGCGGACATTTAACGGTGAAGCACTAAAAAGTAGACATGAACTTCTCTGCACATTAGAATGGCTTTTTGACCAATAGGCTTCACTGCAGAGTGATTGGGTAGCAAGTCAGATTTTTCATTAGCGAGTGTCCTAAATGTCAGATCCTCAGGTCTTGATTCTAAGATCTTCTACAGAGTACTTACCACTGTGATATTTTCCTTGTAAATTCATTTATTTCTATACTGTCCGTCTCCTCCTGGTAGCCAGGGTGGGGAGCAAAATGGAGGTAGAGAACTGTGAAAGGGAAGAATGATTCAGCCTGAGACAACCATGTGAGCACAGATCCAGAGATGGGAACATGCTCATAAGATTGCATTGAGAGCAAATACCTACGCATCAGCGCTTTATTTTCTGCAGAGCTCTTCTCCGGCAGTGGTCTGCAGAACACTGCTGTAGAATCACCTGAGGCCACTTATTAAAATGCAAATTCTAGGGTCTCTCCCCAGAGTACTAAATTCTAATTTCTGAGGATGAGGCCAGGGAATCTAAGTTTTTGGCAAACTCTTCAGGTGATTCCTTTGTATATTAAAATTTGAGTACGCACGAGATTTGGGGCTGGAAATTAGTAAACGAGATCTAGATAGAAGGGTGCTGTAAGCCTCGTTAGGGAGTTTGGGCATTATCCTAAGAGTCGTTAGAAGTGTCTTCTGATCAGTTGTTAGATGAGTGACAGTTGCACATTATTTCCTTGGATATGTACCATGTAGCATAAAGCCTATCAATAATTCAGGTTGCTTCATAACACAAAAGCATAATTAAAAAAAGAAATCAAGAACTATTTCTCAGAAAAAGAAATGAGGTTAGAAAAAAAAAATGGAAGGCAGAGGGAGGAGAGAGAGAGAGGAGAGAGAGAGAGAGAGAGAGAGAGACAAGGAGAAATATTAATAAAAATCTTAAATTCTGTCTATCTTCCTTTCTACTTTGGTGAAAGCATTGCCCCACATCATAGTTAATCTCTTCCCAGAAACACTTCCCCCTGCAATTGAATATCTGTAGTAGAGATTGCTAATGCTTTCCCATTTTGTTTTCTTCTCCTCCAGGACACAGTAAGTATTTTCATTTTCCCACACATCCTCCTGTCTCCTCAGTTGGGCAAGACCATGTAACTACTTCTGACCCATGCATTGTGGGAAGGGGCATTTAATTACCAGTATAATACTCTATTTCACTCTCTTCCTCTGTTGCGTTGATCATGAAGGAATCCTCGTGTTAAAAAAAAAAAAAGGTGAAACTACAAGATCAAAGCAAGGGAGCTAAGCTGAGCCCACATATGAGGGACAGCTCCCTTAAAGGGTCTTCTGAAACCTTAATGAACTTTATGTTTGTGAGAAATAAACTTTTGTTGTGTCATGAAATTGAAAGTTGAGGACATTTGTTCCCACAGCATAGCCCAGCCTCTCTTGCTTAGCATAACAGCTACCTAGCTACCCTCTATTATATACCTCTAGTTTACAACAGTTCTGTTTCAACTATGATCCTCTCTCTCCCCACCAATCCCAACTAAAATTCAGTGGTGCTAAGTGGAGGTGGGGAGATGTTCAATTTTCATTTATCCAGCATTTCCTGATTGCTTTCTAAACTTTCCCATCACATCAACTCCAATGCAAGACCAACTGTGTAATGTCAGTGAATGGCTCCTTAATTGTATCAGAGTCATTTGAAAAGAAGTATGAAGTAGAAAATTGGTACCTGATAATAGATATTAAACATGTTTGGAAGAGAGGACACAGAAGTGTAAACACAGCATGTACAACCTAAAGTCCTAGGGAAACAATGGTGAATTTATTCAGTTAGCTACAGTGTTGAATTCATCCGAAGTCCTATTGTCCTGTCTTTAGGGTGGTGGTTCCCAAATTTCAATATACAGAAGAATCACTTGGAGAGTTTTTTAATCTAGATTCCCAGTCCCCAGAGGTTAGAATTTGCTATGACTGGGTTGGAGTCCAGGAGTTTACATTTTAATAAGTGGTCTCAGGTGATTCTAAAGCAAGGTCTACACAAAAGTGCTCTACAGACTATGAAGCACTGGCCTAAATATTTACTCCTAGTGCATTCTTACACGGCAAACCCAAATGTGCTCAAATTCTCATATCGTTTAATGGGCTGCAAAGCTCAGTTAAACAAAATGACTCAGTTCTTGAGGGTTCCAGAGAGTCAATGTCTGAGCACTTTCTAAAGGATGTTGTCTTAATCCTGTGTGTGACAGAAGTTCAGAAAAGGAAGATTAAAGTCTGGGGCTAAGATTAATTATAGAAAAATTTGCTATGAAGACTCTAGGATATGAAATATCTATGATAGTTTTTAAAAGTAAGAGAATTTTCATCAAGAGGTGGCAGAAAATTGAGTGGCCAGAGAGTCCATTTGGATAAGCCAGTGATTTAGTCCAGGATATAAAAAATAATCAAAAGAGAAATAGAAGATGGTAACTACTAATGAGAAGGAGTAAGTGTCTGTTTTCCTAATTAATCTCCTCTTCCTTTCTCCCAAGATATTCCTCTGTCATGTGGGCCTTAGGTAAGAAGTAGACTATAAGTCATGCTAGTGACTCCCCAGAAGATGCTAAATAGAAAGGTCTCAGTCCAGTGCAACCCAGGTATCCAATCCAGCCTCAGAAGAGAGAAGAGAAGATGCTTCAATTGAAGACGGGTAGAAAGAGAATGCCAAGAGTTATCTCACGCCATAGGTTTTCAAGTATTCTGGGAGACTCAACCTAGAAGAAAGTGCGCTCCAAGACCCTATTTGCATGCCTTTTTACTTAATACAATAAAGAATCAATGATTGCATGTAAATTTACTATGAGAATCGTCTCTGGTGACAAAGGCCTCCTAGAAATTTTCATGTATAAATGAACTATTCCCACTTGATATTTGATATTGATAAACTTGTTACTGTGACTTTGTCCCAAGAATACTTATCCACTGTGCCAGCTTTTCCCAGGAAAGTTGCGTGCTGATTAGATTCTTCAATGTCTGAAGCATTTCCACTGGGGAAGAGTATCTTCCTTAATGAATAATTTGTTAAATATATAGTGTAATGTATATACACATATATATATACACATATACAATAAATGAAGAAAGCATTTTTTTCTTAAGAACATTGTGGAAGTTGATCATATGTATTGAGTCATTCTTGTCATACCCTACTAAAACAGAGTCAAGAAGCCAGGCGGGGGAAAAAGCACCCAGGGCACATAACAGTGTAATTCTCTGCAAGCGTGGCTGCTGAAACTGCCTGCTGTAACCTGAACCCAGTTTTATCTAATGGCTCCTGAAACAACCTACTGTGAATCTAAGACTAGTTTTACCCAACAGCTGCCACTCACCAATCAGAGCTTGCCAGCTCCCCAAAAACCTTTCTAATGCCAATGAACTTTCTCAAAGGGCAATACTAACATTTCTCTGTCTCTTTCTCTCTCTCTTTTTTTTTAATGAAATCTCTAATCTTCTCTTTGTTCTTCAGACATATCAAAGACCACCTGGTCTATGTATATGTCCTGAATTGCTATTCTTTCTTCCCAAATAAAATGTTTTAATTTCAGAGATTCAGCTCTGTATTTTATTTGACTTCAGTGACATTAATGATGATTACAAATTTAATTAAATTCCTTTGAAGCGTTTCAACAACAAATGTAATTTTAATGTGACTGATTTATCTGAACACTTCAAATCCCATAAGTAGCAAAGTAAACTATATAAAAATACAGTTATCACAGAACATAGAGCACTAATCTTTAATCCTATTCTAAAGAATCAAAACTAAGGGTTTCATTAATTTCTTTGGTGTTTTTTTTTGTTTGTTTGTTTGGATTTTTTTGTTTTGTTTTGTTTTTTGAGACAGGGTCTCACTGTTGCCATTATTCTATATTTCTTCATTATTTCTATATTTATTCTTCTTTCTTCCTAGGTTATAGTTCTATTTATTTGGATTCTTTCCTAGCATTTCAGTGACATATTTTGACACCTTCCCAGGGTTGCAGAAATCTTTCCAGATACAAAGAAAAAGAAAACATTTTCATACTACCCACACCTACAGAATCTGGCTTATCTCCTAACACTCATGACATTGTTGTTTCTCCCAAGGTGATTCAAACACAAGCCACTGTTCATCAGGGCGAGCTTCCTTTTTTCCAGCTAAATTTAACTTGTTACTTCAATGAGATTTTTTAGGTCCACACTTTGACATAGGTTCTATTGTTTTGTAACTTATGTCTTGCCATGAAACAATACATTATCTAAATCTTGCTTGGTCAGTGTTACAAAATCCATTGTTCTATCATTGCAGCATACAGTTTTGTTAGCATTATAAAAATGTTTATACTCTTTATTAATATTTTATTATAATTTAATAGGATCCATTAAGTG
The DNA here is from genome assembly GCA_963575035.1 of Avahi laniger. Taxonomy (NCBI): domain Eukaryota; kingdom Metazoa; phylum Chordata; class Mammalia; order Primates; family Indriidae; genus Avahi; species Avahi laniger. The sequence goes on along the minus strand of CAUYSK010094455.1, from coordinate 58,768 downwards.
GTTTTATTGCCTATGAGATAAGAGATAAAGTCTGCACGCTTATCTTTTGTCCTAAGGATATTCGGTCAATTTATCTCTTTGGAACACAGTATTGAACCTATTTTCTATTTGGTTATGGTGTGCGGTCACTGGACTATGTACTTGCTTGATTCCCTTTCTATTTGATTACTAAGTGTGAACACCAATGCTAATCAGTCCTTCCTGTTATTGATACAGTTCCTACCTTTATTTGATGTACTAACAAGTAGCACTTTCTGTTTACTCAAATAGAAATAATTGCATACCTACACTTTATGAATAGCCATACACTTAACTGAAGATAAAAATTATATTATATATATCTTAATATATATATCTTTACTTTGAAGTTGCTCTCTTTGCCATTTTAATACCAATCCTGATGACTTAAAAAATATTCTAATGTAGTTTAGTTAACATAGATCATAACTGGGTTCTAGAGAACTTAAGATGTTACTTGCTATTTGAATGTGATCCTTACTATGCTTAGAAATTCCTTATCTATAAATTGAGAATATTAAAGTAGACCTTTCTCACCAGAATATTATAAGGAAGAGAAGTTAATTGTCCTAATTCTGGAAACAAAGTCAAGAAATAATGTAGATGGTAATGCCCAGGATGAAATTCCTTTTTGTCTTATATCCCAGGAACTTCTCCCACAAGCCCAGCATTCAACTCCCTAACTTGGTAAATGGCCAACATGAAAAGCTCTCAAAGACAGTGAACCTAAACACTAAATTTCCAGTCAAGAGCCCTCACGAGGTGTTCTTAAGAAAGGAAAGGCCATGTCTGCTTTTTTTCCATGTACCCAGGGTGTTCTACCTGAGAGAGCTGTCTCGTCTCTCATTTCTGTTTTCTCTGTGAGCGAGCTCCAAAATGAAAGCCAACCTCTTTATGACATCTTCCATGGTCTATCATGCTCTGCACCTGCTGTCACCCTTCTGACCTCAGTTCTTAGCTTTCTTCCCTTTTGATTGCTGGACTCCAGCCACTTTTCTTTGCTCTTTCTCAAATGCTCTGGGCATGCTCTCAGCTTAGGGTCTTGGCACTGCTACTTGCTCTTCCTAAAATATTTTCTTCTAGAAATTCACAGCCTTCAAGTGTTTGTACAAATGTCATCTTCTTAATAAGTCGATCTTGACCTTCCTATTTAAAACTGCAAGAAGCCTTCTGCCTCTTTGCACTCTTGTTCCCCTTTATCCTGCTGGAGAAGAGAGAAGACACTGTTGCTATCCTACCCATAACTCCTCAGCCCATCCTTGGATTGTGTTTGCAGCTGTGGTGGACAGTTTCCCACAAGCTGACAGCTTTCCCCATTGGGCACCTCCCATTTCTGTTTCACTTCCTGGGGGTTTTCTCCACCACTGAAGCTTGCTGGGCCTTCTGGGGACAGTCCTGAAGGGTAGAGAATATAATGCCCACAGAGGTACCCCTCATCTAACGAGGGATGGTTAGCGGATAAATAATCCAGATTTCCCCACCCTCAGAGGAACAAGTCTGAGATACATCTTTCGTGATTTCTCAGTGAGTCTGCAAAATTTTGAGTTCTCTTTTCATTACAAGCAATTCATTGGCTTTTCTTGTTTCTCTGCCTCTATCCCCTTCTCCCTAGTGTATGCTTTCTGGGATCATCTCCCAACAAGCTAATTGCACCAAAGGGAATTTGGGGGAGTGAACCCAAACTGAGACAGTGCTCTACCTTTTTATTTCTTCATGGCATTTATCCTCTAACATAATATATAATTTACTTATCTACTTGTTTATTGTCTGTCTCTCCCCCACTAGAATGCAAGCCCCAGTGTGATATTGTAACATAATTACGAATATGTATTTGGTCTTCATTCCGGGTTCCTGACACAAGAGCTTCTAAAACCTTTAGAAAGTCCAGAGTGATGAGTGTTCTTCTTTCTAATGATATGACTGTTGGCTGGGAGTTTCCTAGACAGCTTCAGGATGAGAGCTGGTTGCCAGAAAGACCAAGGCAGGATTAGAGGGTTGGAACTTTCATCTCCACTCCCTGACCTTTCGGGAGGGGAGAGGAACTGAAGATTGAATTAAACACCAATGGGCAATGATTCAATCAATCATGCCTATGTAATGGAACCACCATAAAAACCCTGATGATGGGGTTCAGGGAGCTTCCAAGGTAGTGAATGCATCCATGTACCAGGATAGCAGTGTATCCCCAACTCCACAGGGACAGAAGCTCCTGTGTTCAGGACCCTTCCAGAACTCACTGGATGTACTCTTCATCTGGTTGTTCATTTTTATCCTCTGTAATATCCTTTATAATAAGCCAGTGATGTAAATAAACTATTTCCCTGAGTTCTGCGAGCCTTTATAGCAAATTATTGAATGTGAGGAGACGGTTGTGGAAACCTGAAATTTGCAGCCAAGTCAGACATAAGTGTGGGTAACCTCGGGACCCACCACTTGTGATTGGCATCTGAGGGGGGGCAGTTTGTGGGACTGAGCCCTTAACCTGTGGGATCTGTATTAACTCCAGGTAGTTAGTGTCAAGATTGAATTATATTGTAGGACACCCAGTTTGCAAAGGATTAGACAATTGCTTGGTGTGGAAAACCCACACATTTGGCATCAAAAGTGCTGTGAGTAGAGGAACAGTTGTCTTTTACTGATGAAGTCAGGGACCTTTGTCCATTTTGTCCATTGAACAGTACCTGTTATATAGTAGGTGCTCAAAATGGTTTTTTGAAAGAATTAGTGAAGGAATAGGCTTCATGTCTTGTCCATTCAGGCTTTTATAACAATGTACTATAAACTGGGAGGTTTACAAAAAATAGAAATTTATTCCACAGTTTTGGAATCTGGGAAGTTCAAGATCAAGGTGCCGGCAGATTCAGTGTCTGGTGAGGGCCCACTTCCACAGAGACAGCCATCTTCTCACTGTAACCTCACATTGAAGAAGGTACAGGAGGTCTCTCTTGGGCCTCTTTTACAAGGGCACTAATCTCATTTATGAGAGCTCCACCCCCATGATCTAATCACCTCCCAAAGGCTCTATGTTACAATGTCATCATCTTGGGAGTTAGGATTTTGACAAATAAATTTTGGGGAGACACAAACATTCAGATCATAGAACTTAAATGTATTCTTAAAAAAGTGCTTTTGTCAGTTAGGATGGCTTTGACTGCAAAGTAACAGAAAACCGAATTCAAAATGGCTTAAAGACTACAATTTGTTTTCTCATGTAACTGGAAGTCCAAAGTTAACATGGCTTAGGAAGAAGGAAGGTGGAAAAGGATGCTTGGTGGACAACCAGCAATGTCAGCTAATATCTTATGGGCCATAGGGAGCCCATCTTGGCAAGAACTTGGCAAAAAGAAAATAAACTTGTCCTTTGATTATTTAAATTAGTTCTGTTAACTTATGATAAAGAGGACAGATTATCTCTCTTGCCAAGTATACAGTTGGTATTAGCTCTAGATAAAAAATGTAGACACACAGAAGACAGGATGTGTCATCAGAAGACAGAGTGGTCGGTAGTGAGAGAGGTTAATGGGAGCTGTGAATCTAGTTGTACCTGGAGAGGGACTCTGAATCTGTCCTGAAAAAGGCCAAGCCTCCCACGGACATGAGCGCTCTCAGAACTGCCCGCCTCTTTATCTTCTCATTCCTGCTCACCCGATAACTTCCTGATTCTTGACTCAGCTCCTGGGATATCTCAACACTGCTGGGGCCACTGGCATTCTGCTGCAGAGTTAAACGAATGAGCCATGTGTCTTACTCAGCCGTCTCTTGTGAGTCCCGTAATTCATGTCCTCACCAAAAGTCTAGTCATCTCTGAGTACATTAATTGCTCCAATTTTGGTTTCCATAAAGGGAGGTAGTATTGCATAGCAATTAAGCACACTAGCTTTGGAGTCAGAAAGGTGTATGTCTGAATCCCAGCTCTTCCAGATTGTAGCTGTGGATCTTGAAGCCAGCTGCCTAGTCTTCTGAATCTCATGTAGGATGGAATTAATAATAATATCCACTTTGCATGTTTGCAATCAGGTTTAAATAAAATAGTGACATGGAACAGGAGATGCTGAGTGAATAGTAGCTCTTTTGATCAAGGCTGAGAATGAGAACTTTGATCCATTATAAAGTCACTGTCTTGCTAGGCCATGGCAGTGAGACAGCCAATCATCCTTCCCCTGGCACTTCCCTTACCCTGTCCATAGATCCTTTTAACTAACTTCAGCCTCCTGATGAAATAGCATCTGCTTAAGAATGATTAGGCCAATGGAGTGTGTCAATACTCCAATGCCATGTTTGTCTTGATGACTAATTGTGTATCCCAGCAGCAGTTTCTGTGCCTGCTTGCATATACATGCACTGGCAAGCACAGTACCCCATTGTCCACGCAGATAATCCACAGAGTCTCCCAGTGGACAAAGACCTATTCGAAACCAACATAAACAGTGGACCCTTGACAGCAAGCAGAAGGGATTGACTTCAGTTACCTGGCTGCCTCCAGCACCTCGTCGCTGCTGTGCTGATTCTGAATAAAAGGGTTGCTGCCCGTAAGCCTATGCCTGTTCTCTCTGTCATTTGAAGAAAGAATTCTACAGTGATCCTGAACAAGTGACCATTCTTCTTGGATTTTCATGCAATTTGATGAAGTATGTGCAGTTCTTGAACAGCATCCAGAGTTGCCCACCCCCCTTCATTGCTGACAGATAGCAGGAGGATGTAAGGAGGCAGAAGGGAATAGAAAGGCTATAGAATTTCTCCCTTACTATTCCTTTGAGTTCAGGTTCAAGTGCCTACAGCTCTTGCCAGTTTGGAGTTGGCAAATCCACTGTTTCTCTAATGTCATAAGCAAGAAATTCTGTCCAAAAATCACCTTTGTGATAATTTTCTGGGTAAAAATGAAATATAAGAATACCCCAAAGGAACAGTAATTCTGTTCTTTCCTCCTCTCTCACCTCTAAAGTAATCTCCACCCTCCTCCTCTCTCTTCCTTCCAATTTTCCTTACATTTTGTCCCATCTGTCCTCCAAGCCCTAAATTGTTAGGAGGGTTGTCTTTATCAGAATTACACTTTCCTACTTGCATTTGAACTTGGACTTCAGAAAACCCTAGAATCTTTGATTGGAAAGATCCTCCATCCTGACTGGATTCTCTAGCCACAGGATCTGAAAAAGGAAATTCTAGCTCCTCTAGAAGGTTGAGTAGAGCTTGGTCATGGATAGCTGTTGGGAGGTAAGGGACCAGGGCGGGGGGAAGTGGATGGTGACCTGACTCAAAAGGCTGAGGTGAGACCAGGAGCCAAGGTTATAACCAGAAGCAGAGTCAGGGGCCAAAGGTGAAGATTGAGGTGATATGGAAAATGAGGAATAAGAAATAACATGGTCAGCTGGATATAAATGCAAACAGAATCAGGGGTAGGAAATGGGCAGATGTAGACCCAAAGTACTAGACCCTGAGTGGCCTGGGCAGTTAGAAGGAGCCAGGGGAGACAGATCCAACTCATGTCTACTGAACTGCTTCTTCAACCCCTGATAGATAAAACTTTATATTTTAAAAATACTTGACTGTATCCTCCTCCCCCTGGGTAGTTAAGGTCCAATACTAGGTACTGTGTGAAGCTTCCCACAACATGGGACTGATGAAGGAGGTATGTTTTCTGAAGATGGAGAGAGGTGGAGTGAAGGCACCCCAATCCTAGAGGATTTGCAAATCCCAGAGGCAAGCAGGGCCTGAGTCCAATATACCCAAAAATGGAGTCCGCGTAGTTCTCCAACCAGGGGTCCAGAATCAAATACTAGAAACCTATGATCAGTGGCCCCCAAAAGGAGCAAATAGTAGAGTGCAGTGCTGGTAAATTATTTTAATTACTTGGGCAGGTGTGAAGTGAGGTCTCCAGAGGCTATAACATGTCTGGGAGCTCAAAGTGCAGAAGGATCTGTGGCATCAGAAGGGCCAGGGCATAGATCATTTCTTCTCATCCTCTCTACAGTCTGCTTTAGAGGTAAGGAACTAGGCCTAAGGACTTTCAAGTGATCTCCAAGTCAGCAGGGTTGTGAGGAGAAGCCAGATATGATCCTTAGCCAGTAGCTGCAACTTGAGTAGTGCTAACAGAACAATCTCTGCTCCTAAAACCAATAATACCTCTCTGTTTCTGTTTGATTCAATTTGAAAAAAATAGTAACTATGAAAATACTAACATTGAACCTGATGTTTTAGTGGGTGGCGTCATTCAGGTAGTAAAACTCAGCATGTGTCTTCTTCACAGAGGGACATGGGGAGTGGAATTGGACTGTGTTTTTCTCCTGGCAGCTCCAAGGGTTCTGTTTTGTTCTTGGGATTGCTGGGAGGAGACATTCAGGCTGGTTGTCATTAAGAAAGAGCAGAAATATTGCATACAAGAACACTGGGCATGTACATAGCCCACAAGTGAACTCTAAACAATTCATTCTTTCATCTCAAGTGTTTACTAAGAACCTAATATGTCCTAGAAGGAGGTTAAATAATAAAGTGTAATTCTTTTCCTTTGAGGTGTTGTCACACACAGGTAAAACAGTGAAAGCCTTTAGTCCTACTGCTGGGAAATGACTATAAATACAATAGTTCAAAGAAGGCAGAGACAGTATGGGCTAGTACAATTGCTTCCTTCCTTCCTTCCTCCCTTCCTTCTCTCCGTCCTTCCTTCTCTCCATCCCTTCTTCCTTCCTTCCTTCCATACTATCTATGGAAAACCCATACCAGGCACTAGGATATTCAGTAAACAAGGCAGATAGGGCTCTCTGTCCTCATGGAATGTGCAATCTAGTCTGGAAAGCCCATAGCTCTGAAGAGCGGGTAAGGTTTAGAATGTCCAAAGGGAGGAGGGAGGGCATTATAATAGGGTCAACTGTAGGAACAGTCTAAGGACCAGGGATGGAGGAAGGAAAGGGAATAACTACATACCCAAAGGGATGCTTGGCAATATCACTCTAGTTTCAAGAGCTCTTTTATAAGGCAGGTGAGTCAAAGGAGCAATTTATTAATCCACTTATCATTTTTTGGTCTTCATTGTACCTTCCTCAAGAGAATGGTTTCTTTCTTGCAGATTTCAATTTGTAGCTTGGTTTTTACCTTCCTTACACTCTCTGATTTATGTTAATTATTTACAGCAAACCACTGTAGTTCAGGATGCAGCCAGCCACAGTGGAAGGTGCCCAGGCTGAGAACTTGTTGACCTGGAGAGATGTCAGTGAGAGTGGAAATATGGAAACACAGGCAGTGGAAGTCACCCAAGCACTATAACCCTAACCTGGTGGTACAGCAGTTAGACACTTCCTCACTTCCTATTGCCAGTGATGACTCAGCCCCATCAAACTATGTTATTTAACCTGTTCTGTGTACCAGGTGCACTGCCATGCTGGTTAGGAGGGAATCACTATAGTCTGGTCCCAGTCTCCAGTTTTGTTCACCATAAGTACCTGAAAAGAGACCATTGGAATAATAATAACAAAGATATTCTAGAATCTGAAGTTTCTGGATGGGGATAGAAAAAGGGAAGTCTGACGACTTTAATCAACTTAAAGAAGGCTTGGAGAGAGGAGGGAGACTACGAGTCTAGGCCAGGCTGGTATCTGGGCTAGACTGGAATCTGCAGCCATTCTTTGGGAACACTATGCACCTATGCAGCACGTAATCTAGGCCATCTACTAGGCATAGCTAGTATATATTCCATGCTGGGTTTCTTACAGGTGTAACCCAAGTGTCAGTTGAGGTCAACTAGCCGCTTAAGACTTATATGAAATCAGTTGAAATGACTGTTCTATGTCTTGAAGAAGTTCAAAGCCTTTTGTTAAAAATATATTTCTGCCAATTCTTGGGGGATTTATGTTGCCTCCAATGATGTTCTCTCTTTGGTTCAAACTAGAGTGATCCAGAAACAAACCTCATCCCTCTTCTTTATTTAGAAGGCAAAAGCAAAGCAAGAAATAAACAAAGCCCTTAAATACTGGAACATTTGTGAATATAATAATTATAATTATAATATCCTAACTAAAGAGCCAACAAAAACTATTTTAAGTTGAACATTAGTCATCTCCCTTCTTAGACTGTTCTTCAGCCTCCCAACTCTGGGGAATTTTCACTGGCCATTTGCCCATGGTAGTCTCCCCTAATCAACTGCCTTCTCTCAATATTGACTGTGTGCACACATGCGCTCTCTCTCTCTCTCTCTCTCTCTCTCTCCCTCTCATCCAGAGAAATTCAGTGTTGAAAGCCTCAGCTATTTATAGAGACAGATTATAAGAAAAAGAGCATCTGAGGATCAGCGTGAGCGTGGCTCATGAATAACCTCTAAAATGTTGACTTCTAATTGCTGCATTCTGGCCTTTGGTATGTTTACCAGGCTTAGGAGAAGAGTTTTCAATAAAGAGGCTGTTGTTGGACAGTAATTCAAGTATATCGATGCTTTTACTTCTTCCCTCCTCCAAATCAAAATTTTATCATCTTGGATCCCACTGCCTGCTCTCTTTTTCCTGATAATGAGTGAAAATGCTGACAAGTTGATCAGATACTGAATCACAGAGTGTAAAGCTGGGAGAAGGGAGGGAAGAGCAAAGATCAACCAGCCCTCATCAAGCACCTGCTATGTGCCAGATACTTCATTATGTTACCTTTCAGGGACCTTACATGGCCTCATCTAAGCCCTTGGTTTCACAGTTGAGAAAGCTGAGATTCTCCAAAGTGAAGAGAGTCATTCAATGTTTTGTTGCAGTTAGTTAGTATCAAAGCTAACACTAATAGCATTTTATTCACTCAGCCTAGTGTTCTAATGAGTTTTATCCTCAAGAAAATCTCTTGACTCTCTGGGTATGATTTTCAGACAATATAGTAGGGTAGCTTGGACAATTTCGGGACAAAAGAGGAGATTTTCTTATAAATTTAAATCATTCTATGTGGTGACTGCCTACTTTGTCTAACCACAGGGTCATCCCTGGAAGTATGAAAGTGGTGAATGTCCATCGACAATGATTTGGTGTGGTGGTGATGGTGATCAGAAGGGCAGATAAGATCTAGTCCAGACCTGTAAGAAAATTTCAGAAGTTCTCTGTGCCTGTGATTCACTGGCTTGTGCATGAACATGGGGTGTTTGACTTTTTATGACATTTCTCTTCTGTCTAGTGTTAATACTGGTACATTTTACTTTTGTTCCAAGGAATACAACTCACCTTCCCAGGGTAAGCAATCAGTGAAATTAAGTCTCTCCAAAATCCTTGTGTAATACAGATGGATGGGTTACTGAAGCCTCCAGCCTCCTCTAAAGTAGTAATCTTCCTACAACAAAATATCCTTAAGGTCAGTGGCTCACTTAAACTTGGAGCACCAGCGAGGTTTTGCAGGATCTCAAGAAGGCAGTTTCTCCTCCAGGTGTTTGATCTCTCCAAGAAAACATGTAGTTCCCCAGGCACAATTGGCTCAGTGAGATGACCATTGGTTTTGTCCAACCAGCGATAGCAAAAAGGGAAGAAGCGCTTGACCCAGACCTGACCAATCAATGACTCAGCATCTTGATGCCTAGAGGAATTGGTTCAATGAAAGGTATATGACCCCATGCTGGACTAATCCTGAAACCCTTTCTTCAAGTATAGGTAAAATTCTACTGTATGCAAAACTTGGCTTAAGCTAGTTTGAGTTGGTTCCTGCCACTTTCATTAAGAGCCCTGAAACATACAGTAAATGTCCTAGTTTAAAACACAGAGAATGACCAGAGGTCAGTTGATCTTTATTTCCATTTACCCTGAGTCACAAATTCTTCTGCCATTCTGTATATGCTAGGCCTAGCAGTGGCAAAGAGAAAGGTATTGAAAGTTGGAGCTTCCCTTGGTTATTGGTATAGTCTTGCCTCTTGCAAAACAGAAGCACAAAACTTACTAGCCTTCAAAGTAAATGGAAAACCAAATTCAAATCAAAGTTTAAGTGGCAAAGTGTCCTAGATCGCCTTTAATCAGCTCTGGCATTCTTGCTTATTCTTGCTTATAATTATTATTAGTAGTAGTAGGATCTAATATTTTAAATATACATATAAATATATAAAACTTTTAAGGCAGGGATTATATCTTGTTCATTTTGCTCATTTCTGTAATCTTTACAATGCCTAGGATAATAAGAACATCATTCATCCAATGTTTACTAACCACTGTACTAGTTGCCTTTCATATATTAAGACTTAATTTTAACAAAATTCTAAAAAATGAATGTTATTATCCCTATTTCTCAGATAAGAAAACAGAGATTCTAGAAGGTTCTTTAAATCATGCAATTAGTAAATAGCAGAGTCAGAATTCAAAATCAGGTCTTTCTAATTTTAAACTTATGCTCACAAAATTATGCTATACTGCACAATACTTAGCACAAAATAGGTAAGACATAAATTTCTGTTAAATTGAGTTGAAAATCAAAGCAGTTTTGTGAATAGGTAGAAAATTTCAATCGTAAAGGCAATAACTTTCAAAACAATATAAATTGGATTCTAATTATTTCTGGTGTGTTAATCTTGTTTCTTCAACCAAGTGGAAAATACTAGGACACTGACTCCTTGATTTATATCATCTGGTATTTTCAAAACAGTGTTGCAAATACAATAGGTATTCTGGAAATTTTTATTTAGTTGAAGGGCTCTGATGCAGTTGGAACCCCCAATATTTAACAATATCAATCCCTTTCCAATGGATATCTAACATGCTGGAACACCGTCAGTACTTAAACTCAGTAAAAAAGAATACAAAGTGTTGCCTAACCCCCTCCGTCACCATCCAGGCAGGTGCCAACCTTCTGCAAGTCATGAAATTAATGGAGTTTTCAACACCTCTTTGGGCATATAACAAACCTTCTCTGTGATATGCCTGCCAAGGCCTGTATTCCAACCTGGAGGCTATTGTTTTACTTACTGCATTTTCCATAAACATACTGACTTCATCAGCTATTGAGAACAAGGACTCAGGTCTCAACAGGTATGAAGGCTTTAAACTTGCCATCTATGTATCACTGCAAACTCTACAATTTTCAGGTATTTTGACTTTCTGGCTGCAGGTATTTAATTATTGATTCAAGTAGTGAGGAGGAGAGGGATTACGTGCCTGGCAAAGGCAGGAAGTGGGAATAGGAAGGGAAGGAGCTGCCAGAAGTGTTGAAATGCTGAGAACTTTCAACTCCTTGGGAGGAGTCAAGCTTACCATCTTGCCATCAACCAAAGCAATCAATCTCTAACTTCCCATTGCCCTCTTAATGACACCCTGTGTATTGGATGGCTACGATGGCAAGAGGGTACGAACAGTGGGGAAAGGAAGGGGAAAGTAATTTTAGGATGAACTAATACCCATGCTACCTCTGTAGTAAAGGAAGAGAAGTTTGGGAAGGGCCTTCACCTAAGTCAAAAGAAGGAAGAGGAAGAGGTGAAAGAGGAGGAGGAGAGGCAGAAGAAAATAATGCAGAAATTCCTCATTGAATCCAAATTCTATGTCAGTTATCTCCTGGTGAGATTATCAGTGCCAAGGATGTAATCTTAAAGGTAATGTCATATGATCCAGCTTTAAAAGAAATTACAATGAACCTGGAAACCTAGATTCTGCTTGACCACTAAGTAGCCAGCTTAGGTAGTCTCTTTACTTCTTTGGGGCTTGGTCATCTACTATATGAGAGTGTAGGACCAAACCAGCTCTCTGCAAACTTTGTTTTTAAGGTTGCAGAGTTGCATTTTGTGAAACAACACAAATAAATTAAGTAAATAAAAGCTGAACTACTTTTGTAGAAGTAGGGAGGGAGGGCTGACATTGCCCTGGGTTTGTCATCCTCATTTAACCCTCCAACCACAGGGGCTCTTGAAAGGTTCCAAAGAGGAGTTTGAAAACTTCTCATTTAATGATTTATAAAGGCCCTTCCAGGATTAATATTCTGTGACCCGTGATCTATGTCTGGGTTCTCACAACTCTTTGAGGCAGTGCTGTCTGAGGGTGGTGTTTGGAAGAACTTGTACTCCCAGCCTTGAACCAATGTAGAAACTCCCCTGGCAGAGAAGTGGGTGGGGAAATGGACCAGAAGAACATACTTGTCACAAATACTTGAATCCACATTTCCAGTCCTGCTCTGCAGACCCATCACAGGTTATACACAGAGTCTAGATTGTCTCGTTGAGGATGTCTTATGGCATCATCCAGATCCTGGCTTACTAATATCTTCAAAAGAATGAGTAAATTGCAATAAATTGACCCCAAGGACATGCACATCTGCCAAATGGGCTTATTCTTTGTGAGCAGTAGGGAGAAGCTTGACTATTTGCAGTGACTTGGCTGAGTATGTGTATGCATGTGTGTGTTTGTGTGTAAACAGAGTCCCTATTTCTTCCCATAAGCACTCTTCTCAATCATCTCTTCCACCTTGTCATTCTCCAAATAAATTCCAGTAAATTCTCCAACATCTAACAAATTCCCCAAAATACATACTCACAGAGAGCTTAAGTCTCATGTCTCCCATGAAGCCTTCTCTAGTCACTCTGCTCTTTTCTATAAACCTGCAGTTACCAGAATCATTCTATGCCTAATCTCTCTGGCAATGTAATCTTGTAGAGTTGTTTAATTTTCTGTCAAAGTCAGTCTCATCTCTCCAGCAAAATTTAACCTTCACAAAGTCAGGGAAAGAATGTATTTTCCTGAAACCCACAGTGCTGGGCACAGAGGAGATATTGCAGTATAATGGATAGAGCATAATTTTCTGAGTCCGACAGACCCAGCTCTGTCATTTTCTAGCTGTCTGACTTGGATTTACTTTAAATTATCCTGACCCACTTTGTATTAAAAATTAGTTATTAATAACTACTTTATAAGAATCAAGCAAAGTAAAAAATAATTAACATAAAGTGGCTAAGGCACAGTGCCTGGCATATAGCAGCTGTTATTATTCTTGAGTCAATGCATTTATAGCAATATTTAAGTAATACCATAAGGACCCATAGGAAAAATGCTGAACAGGATATTGAACTTTGAGGCTGTCTTCCCTGAAATGATTCTTTACTTTCTTCCTTGAGAGAAGAGGGAGGGCTTCCTGGTGTGACATGAAAGTTAAGATGGACATAATGTTAGAGTAACTTGGAAAGAGATATGTTAGATAAAGCTGGAAAAGGAAACCAGTCTGAAGGCCTTTCTGGAGGAAACAAGGTATAGCTGGGCTATTGCCTAAGGAGAAGGAATAGCCTTAAACTACTGCAGTACAAATTAGCAGTTCTTGAACCCAAGGTGGCTAAAGTCCACAGCACAGAGTGCAGATCTGAAAGGTGACGGGGGAAATGTTACGGCTGTGAGTAGCTAATGGCATAGCAGATTTATCTAATGTTAAAATTGCAAAAGACGTTAAGGGTCATCTAATCTGACCTCCTTCCCCTGGTTCCTGGACTCCAGCAACTCCTCCCATCACAGTGAGTATAGCTATAGCTCGTGAGGCTTAGTAGATGCTCACTCTAAAAGTTTCATACAGGCTTAATTCATACTGTCATAGATTTAGGATTGATGAAATTCAGGGTTCTTTCCTCTCAATCCCTTCAACCACTGGGCCAGAAAACTACCAAAGTTCTAAATGAGTTGACATGCAGGACTGAGACCTAGACAGGAGTTTCAGCAATAACAGCAGTAGTTGCAGTCATCACTCCTATGAGCTCTATTGACTCAGAAGCCTGGAGGTCTGCTACCTTCCTGATTTTTAGACATTGAAGAGGCCTGTCTCTTGGGGCAACCATAGAGAGACTTTGCTTTCTTACAGTCAACTGAAGTTGGTAACTGCAATAATTTGTACCATGACAGTTATCCACACATTAGTTTAGAAGGGCAGTGTCACTCACTGGTTTGTAGAGTGAGGGCACAGAACTTAAGTTCTAGAGATCCCAAGAAATTAGGAAATCCAGGAAGACTGGTCGTGTGTGGCTGAGCGAGATGAGCCATCAGTTAGAAAAGAAACTGCAAGTTGTTACTGGGGAGGTCTGTGCCTCTGACCTGTCTATCCACAGCATTATCTGGATGGAAATGGGGAAATCGGCCAACAAACATGTAAAGAGCTGCTAAGCCTCACTCATAACTAAAGAAATGCAAATTAAAACAACAATGAAATACCAATTCTTTCACCTATCAGATTGGCAAACATCTTAAACATGATAATACCCATTGCTGGCAAGTACGTGGGCCAAAAGTCATTTTCATACACTGTCCATGAAGTGTAAGTTGATGGAAACTTCTGGAAAATGATTTAGTACTATTTGTCATAATTAAGGAGGCACATACCCATTCAGCTAGTAACTTTCTGACTAATGATTGCCCTATGGTATGGTTGTTTCTACAAGAGTCTGTCAATATACATGTATTAAGATAGTCTTGGCTGTAGTTAATAAGAGAACAACAATGGAAGCAACCCAAACATCCAAGAATAGAGAACTAGTTAAATAAATTATAGTACATCCATAATACTATATACTGGAGTTGAATAGGTGGAGCTGAGAGTCTGGGGAGAGACCAGAGTTCACAGCACAGAGTGCAGGAGAAGAGAGAGTTGTGCAGAAAGAGAGCTCTGGTGGCCGGGTGCGGTGGCTGACACCTGTAATCCTAGCACTCTGTGAGGCCGACGCAGGTGAATCGTTTGAGCTCAGGAGTTCAAGACAAGCCTGAGCAAGAGCGAGACCCCGTCTCTACTAAAAAATTAGAAAGAAAAAATAAATAAATAAATAAATAAATAAATAATTAGAAAGAAATTAGCTGGACAACTAAAAAATATATATAATTAGAAAAAATGAGCCTGGCATGATGGCGCATGCCTGCAGTCCCAGCTACTCGGGAGGCTGAGGCAGTAGAATTGCTTCAGCCCAGGAGTTTGAGGTTGCTGTGAGCTAGGCTGATGCCATGGCATTCTCGCCCGGGCAACAGAGCAAGACTCTGTGTCAAAAAAAAAAAAAAAGGAAGAGAACTCTGGAAACCAGCACTAGTTTCCCCTCAAGGAATCAGCAGAGTATTTATCAACACATGTGGATAAAGATACTAACCAAGGCTGGCAAAAGAATCTTCAAAAAGGATTAGAGGAAGTAGTATACAGCATTCACACTGGGCTGGGAATATTGCTGTTCCCACCACATAGACTGAAAAATCTAACAACTCACAGGGCATAATGTAGAGGGGGCTTGCAGTAGTTGACCGTAGTTAGCCCTAGACTAAACACAGCTCTGGTCCTCCTGACAATCTTTATAGGAAGCCCCAAATGGATCAAAAGGTCTCTAAGTAATTCAGAACAAAGCTAAAAAGTATTTATAAAAATGCTTTTTATAAACATGCAGCACCTGCCAACGTAAAATTTACAATGTCTGGCATCTAATCAAAGATTACCAGACACGCAAAGATGCAGGAAAATACAACCCATAATAAGGAGAAAAATCAGTCAATTACAGCAGAACTGAAACAGATGTGAGAATTAGGAGACAAGAACTTTAAAATAGTTATTATAATTGCATTGAATATGTTCAAAATGCTGAAGACATTGAAGATATAAAAAGGAACCAAATCCAACATTTAGAGACATAAACAGGATGTAAAGCAACTGGAACTCTCAGACACTGCTAATGGAAATGTAAAATGCTATGGTACTTGGGAAAGCAGTTAGGCAGTTTCTTAAAAATTTAAAGATACACTTACCATGTAGTCTAATTTTTCTACTCCTAGGTATTTACTCAAGACAAAAGAAAGTATATGTTCACATAAATATTTGTGCACAAATGCTTATAGCAGCTTTATTTGTAATAGTAGAAAACTAGAAACAACCCAAGCATCCACCGATGGGTAAATGGACAAACAAACTGACATATTCATACCAATGGTATACTATCAGCAACAGGAAAAAATGAACTATTGATATACTTTGATGAATCTCAAAATAATTATTCTAGGTGAAAGAATCCAAAGATAAAAGAGTGATTAACTTGATTACAGTGATGGTTTGGAGAATATATTAAAAATATATATGTCAAAATGTACCAAATTGTATATTTTAAATATGTGCAGTTTATTACATGTCAATTGTACTAATATATCAATAAAGCTGTTAAAAGTAAAATAAAGAGGTAGGGATATATGCTTCCATAGGGGAAGATCTGCAAAATATATTATTAACTGAAAAAAATGCAAAGCAATGTATATGGTAGGTTCCCTTTTGGTCACTTGACCTATATCTAAAATATATAATGGTATATACATAAATTTTTTCTGGAAAGATAATAAATTAACAGTGGTTATCTTAGGGAGATGGCCTAGGGACAGAATGAAGCCATTTTTTAAAATGTTTTTTGAACTATTCAAATTGTCTTACAATGTGGATGTACTTTACTTAAAGTAAATGTTAACTAGGGTTTCATGAGCAGTGGGATTTAGAAATATTTTTGTTTTCTTTTTATTTTTCTGTATTGAAATATTTAAAGTCTATATTGAAAAAAATAGAGGTACAGACCTTTTGGAAAATAGTTTGGCAATTTCTTTCTTTCTTTCTTTCTTTCTTTCTTTCTTTCTTTCTTTCTTTCTTTCTTTCTTTCTTCTTTTTTTTTAAGAGATGGGATCTCGCCATGTTGATCAGGCTGGACTCAAACCCCTGGGCTCAAGTGTTTCTCTCGCCTCAGCCTCTTGAGTAACTGGGACTTGGTAGTTTTTTTAAAATTTAAACGTATTCTTATAATAAAAGCTATCGATTCCACTCCTATGAATTTACCCAAAAGAGATTAAAACACATGTCCACACAAACGCATGCATCAACTGTTCATAACAGCATTATTTGTTCTATTGAAAAATACTCATCATCTGCTGAATGTATGAACAAAATAGGGCATCCCTGCAATGGAATGGTACTCCATGATTAAAAGGGAAAAGCTACTAATACATGTTTAAACATAGATGAAACTTGAAAACATGGTAAATTAAAGACTTCTGATGCAGAAGGCTACATATTGTGTAATTACATTTATACGAAATTCTGGAGAAGACCCAAATGGATCAAAAGGCAAATTTATAGAGACAGAATTCAGATCAGTGGTTTCCTAAGACAGGAGGTGAGAATGGGGAATAACCATAAACAGGCACAATAGAAAATTTTGGGGATGATGGAAATGTTCCAAAACTGGTGACAATCGCATGACTATAAATTTATTAAAATCACTGAATTGAAGGCTTACAATAGTTGGATTTTGTGGTATGTTAATTATGTCTTGAAAAAGTGTTAAAAACAAAAACCAACAATTATGAAACCAGAGTAAAGGCAGTAGCTGCAGAAGATGCTTGCTTTTCCCATTCAAACAGATAGAACTATGTTGAAACGCTAAGACGAAGAAGGATCTTGATGTTCCTTGGGTTGAAATCAGTGTCCCCAGGATTGCAACACACAAATAGAGTTGCTCCAGCTTGAAGGTACATACAGACGGTTGGACATTGTCTTCTTTGAGTGGATTGTTCCTTCATTTTCATTTAAAATGTTGCATGCAATGGACTGGCACATGTCCAGTATAAGCACAATAGCCCAGGATGGTAGCATATAATATGTAGTTACGAAGACAGGCTCTGGAGTCAGACAGATCTGGCTGCAATCCCAGCTTTGTCACTCTGTACCTGATAAGGTTCTTACGCTGCTAAAGTGAGATGATGTATGTGATGGGTATGGCACATAGCAAGACCAAAATGCAAGATCTTTCATCCATATGTCCTGAAAGTAATGGGGATTGGCTTATGCTGACTCATCCACACTTTTTTGCTGGGTCCTGCTATCACCAGATCACTAGCAAGTTGACGGGATCTAAGGAGTTGAGGCAGCAAACAAGCAGAAATGTCCACTCTGATTTGAAGCAGGCCTCTTTCCCCAAGATCACTTCACTGTTTTATATGGTTTAGGTCAGGGATTCTAAGACATCTGGATTTTGTTGATCAATAAATGGTTAAGATAATTTGGAGGACTAAATATATTGTCAACATTTTATTTTTTTAATTAAACTTTTTACTTTGAGATAATTTTAGATTCACATACAGCTGTCAGAAATAATACAGAGAAATTCTGTGTGCCCTCTATCCAATTTCTCTCAATAATTAACATCTTGCAAAATTATAGTACACTTTACATTAAATCCATGATCCATTTTGAGTTAA
The DNA here is from genome assembly GCA_963575035.1 of Avahi laniger. Lineage (NCBI taxonomy): Eukaryota > Metazoa > Chordata > Mammalia > Primates > Indriidae > Avahi > Avahi laniger. The sequence continues at coordinate 40,598 of CAUYSK010094455.1, read as the reverse complement.
TTTTTGTAGAAGTGTGAGATTTAGATTAAGGTTCATTTTTTTCCTATGTACATCCAATTGTTCCTGCACCATTTGTGAAAAAGTCTACCCTTCCTCTGTTGAATTGCATTTGCATCATTATCAAAAACTAATTAAGAATATTTATGTGGGTATCATTCTGAGTTGTCTATATTTGTTCCATTGATCTATGTTTCTATCCCTCTGTATATACCACATTGTTTTGATTATTATATCTATATATTAAGCCTTAATATCAGAGTGATTCCACCCACTATTTTCCTCTTCAAGATTATTTTAGCTATTCTAGGGTGTTCATCTTTTCATACATATTTTAGAATGTTTGTTTATATCTATAAAACCTTGCTGTGATTTTTATAGGAATTGTATTGTTGAATTTTGTCAAATGCTTTGTCTGTGTCAACTGATATGATCAAATGATTCTTCTGTTAGCCTATTAATATGCTGGATTATATTGATTGATTTTTTTTAATACTGAACCAATCTTGCATAAATCCCACTTAATGTACATAATTCTTTTTATATATTATTAGATCAAATTTGCTAATATTATCTTGGAGATTTTTGCATCCAGTTCAGTAGAGATATTGGTCCGCACTTTCCTTTTTTTGCACTGTCTTTGCCTGACTTTAGTATCAAGGTAATATGTGTCTCAAAAATGAGTTAAGTATTCTCTCCTCTTCTATCTTCTGAAAGGGATTGTTAAAATCGATGTTAATTCTTTAAGTGTTCAATAAAATTCTCTAGTGATGCCATCTGGGCCTGAGAATTTCTTTATCAGAAGATTTTTAATTCAAAATTTAATTTCTTTAATGTTTATAAAACTAATCAGGTTATTCATTTCATCTTGGTTGAATTTTGGTAGTTTGTGGGATTTGAGGAATTGGTCCATTTTTTCTAAGCTGCTGAACTTATAAGCATGAATTTGTCCTTAGTTACCCTTTCAATAGCTGCAGGGTCTATACAGATCACTCCAGTTTAATATCTGATATTAGTGATTTGTGTCTGCTCCCCTTTTGTAGAATTATATCGGTTTGTTAGTTTTATTGATATTTCTAAAGATCCAAGTTTTGGTTTCATTAATTTTTTTACTGTTTTCCTGTTTTTAATTTTGTTGATTTTTGCTCTTATTATTTTATTATTATTTCTTTCCTTCCATTTGCCATAAATTTATTTTACTCTTCTTTTTCTAGTTTCTCAAGGTAAGAACTTAAATTCTTGATTTGAGATATTCGTTTGTAATGTAAGAATTTAAAGCTATAAACATCCCTCTCAGCACTGCCTTAGCTGCATTTCACAAATTTTGATATGCTGTGTTTTCATTTTCATTCCATATTAAGTACATCTTTATTTCCTTCGAGACATCTTCTTTGACTTGTGGATTGTTTAGAAGTGTATTGTTTAATTTCCAAGCGTTTGAAGATTTTTCCTTATCTTTCTCTTGATTTCTAGTTTGATTTCATTGTAGTAGCAGAAGAAACTCTATACAGTTTCAATTATCTTAAATTTATTAGGTTTGTTTTATGATCCACAATATGGTCTATCTTAGTGAATGTGCCATAGGTGCTTGAAAAGAATGTGTATTCTGCTGTTGCTTGGCTTGTTGTTCTATAAATGTCAATTAGATTTTATTGGTAGATGGAGTTGTCAATTTTTTTGTATCCTTGTTAATTTTCTGTCTACTAAGTTTTATCAATTTCTGAGAGTGGGGTGCGAAGTTCCCAAATCTAATTGCAGCTTTGTTTATTTCTCTTTTCAGATCTAGCAGTTTTTGCTCCGTATATTGTAAAGCTCTCTTGTTTGGCATATGCACATTTAGGATTATGATGCCTTAGTGGTGGATTAATCCCTTTACCATTATGTAATGTCCCGCTTTGACCCTAGCAGTTTTTTTGCTTTGAAGTCTATTTTATCTGATATTATTATAGCCACTCCTGTTTTTTTAAATTAATGTTAGCATTTTACCTTTTTTCATTCTTTTACTTTCAACCTACCTATGCCATGGTATTTGAAGTGAATTTCTTATAGACAGCCCAAAGTTGGGTGATTTTTTTTCATTCCCTCAGCTAATACCTGTCTTTTAATTGGTATTTAGATCATTTACATTTAAAGTAATTATTTAATTGTTGTTATGTTAAATCTGCATTTTATTATTTGTTTTGTCTTTTCCCCCTTCTGTTCTCATTCTTCTCTTCCTCTTTTCTTGTCTTTTTTTGGATTACTAGAACATCTAGTATGCATCTGTAATGTTTTATTTATGATGTTTTTATATATTGAGGATATTGCTTTGAATAGTTTTCTTAGTTGTTACTGTAAATATTGCTATGTACACATGTGACTTATCACGGTTTACTAGTATCTATATTTTACCACTTCCAGTAAAATACTGAAATTTTACTTCTATTTAGGTCTCTTTACCATCCCCACATACTTTAAATATAATTTTCTCAACTATTCCTCAGCACATATTGAGCACCTAACAGATGTTATAACTTTTGTTTCAATAATCAAATATGATTTAAGAAACTCAAGGGGAGAAGGATAGTCTATTATATTTATCCCTATTTTTACACATTCCGTTGTTCTTTTTTCCTTTCTAAAGTTTCAAGTCTTCTTCTGTTATCAATTCCTTTCTGTCATAAGAACTTCCTTTGACCATTCTTTAAGTGCAGAATTTCTCTTGACAAATTCTCTTCGTTTTCCTTTGAGAATATCTTTATTTCCCCTTCACGCCTGAAGGATAGTTTCAACAAGTTATAGAGTTTACAGTTGGCAATTCTTTTCTTGCATTACTTGAAAAATTGTTGTGCTACTTTTTTCTGATCAAGAAATCAAAATTCAGATTGGGATTCTTGTAGAGATAATACATGATTCATTCTCTTTGGCTGTTTCAAAAATTTTTTTCTTAGTCTTTGGTTTTTAAAAGTTTTATGACATGTATGATGTGTCATGGCATGGATTTCTTTGGCTTTATCTTATTTTGGGTTTGTTCAGCTTCTTGAATTTGTAGGTTTACATCTTTTGCCAAATTTGGGGAGTTTTCAGCTATTCTTTCTTTGAATATTTTTTTAAGCCCCACATTCCTTCTCATTTTGAGACTCTGGTGATATGAACGTTAGATATTTTGCTGTTCCACAGGAACCCAAAGCTCTGTTAAAATTTTTTAAGTCTATTTTCTCTGTTGTTCAGACTGAGTAAATTCTATTGATCTGTCCTCAAATTCACTGATTCTGTCCTCTGAACACTGCTGTGGAGCCCATCCAGTGAGTATTTTATTTCGGTTATTGCATTTTTCAGTCCCATAATTTCCATTTAGTTCTTTTTTTAACCTTTTATTTTTGCTGAAATTTTCTATTTTTTCAAGTTTTTCAAGATAATTTGTAATTACTTCTTAAAGCACTTTTATGGTAGCTGCTTTAAAATCTTTGTCATATAATTCCAGCCTCCAATTCCTCTCAGCATTGATATTAGTTGATTATCTTTTTTCATTCAGGTTGTGATTTTCTTGGTTCTTGGTGTGACAAATGATTTTCAGTTGTATTCTGGACACTTTAACTATTGTATTAGAAGATTCCCAATCCTATTTAAATGTTTCATTTTAGTTGGCAGTCACCCTATTTAGGTTTATAATACAGGCTGTGGCCTACTTTTGTGAACTACAGTTCCAGTAACAATTTTGTTTTCTGAGCCCTTGCAATGCTGTCCCAGACTGCTCTGTTCTTCTGGCTCTGATTGAGCTTCCACTCCATCCCTGCTGGTGCCACCTACGAAGCCAGAGGTGCTCCCCTAGACCACTCGATGGCATTAGGTAGAGGCTAATGGATACCAGACCCACAAGATAGAGCATTTTCTCTGGCCTCTTTTCCAGCCAAGGGGTACTGGTTCTTTGTTGGTGCTCCCAGGGACAGGAAGACCTTACATCAATCTCCTCCAGCCACGGGTAGTAGCCCAGGAGGCACCAGGTCTGGATGGCCCTCTCCTACTCAGTGAGGACCAAGAGACACCAGGCCTGTCGGGGCAGGCAGAGGTGTCATGCCTGGTGTGGATCATTGGAGAGATCCGTCCCCACTCCCCAGCTGTGCCACTGCCACTGGGTATGGTTCTCCTTGCTAAGTCCCTGCTTGACTTTCCCTTTCCTTGGCTTTTCTTGTTTTGTTTTGCTTTTTTTTCCCCTACGCCTGTTGACTGTTTCAGGTTCAAGTCTCTTGAATGCCCAGTCCAAGATAAATGAGAGAGGTAAAAGGAAAACCTAGATGGCATGGTTTGAATGCGTTCCCCAAAATTCACATGTTGGAAACTTAATTACCAATGGAACAGCATTAGGAGGTGGGGCCTAACAAGAGGAGATTGGGTCATAGAGCAGAGCTCTCATGAATGAATGAATGAATGAATGTGGTCAACGTAGGAATGGGTCAGTTATCATGAAAGTGAGTTGTCATGAAAGCGAGCCTGGCCCCTCATGCTTTCTCTCTCTCACACACCCTCTTGCCCTTCTGCCTTCTGTTATGCGATGACCCTCGCCAGATGGCAGCTTATTGCTCTTGGACTTTCCAGTTGCCAGGACTGTGAGCCCAGTAATTTCTATGCTTTACAAACGACCCAGTCTGTGGTATTTTGTTATAGCAGCAGAAAACAGAGAATGGACTCAGACACAAGAGAACTCACAATGGTGTCTCTCTTCAGGTCCCAAGTTTCTTTACACCTTTCAGAATCCTTTTGTAATTCTATGTTGAACTATTTCCATGGTATTTAGCTGTATGTAGGGAACAGAAACAGGGAAAATTTAGTCTATGGCATCTTGCCTAACATTTTATTTTTGAAGAAAGAGTAGTTTTAAAATGAGACCAAAAAACCCTCCTACCTTACATTATTATTATTTTGCAAAAGAACTTACATTAAATACCTAAAAAAGTTGAAAGGGCATAATTTCAGAATAAAGGTGAGTATTTTAAGCTGAATAAACTTAACTTTATGGAAACCTCACCATATTGTTTTCATTTTTCTCATTTCTCCTTGGACCTGTGAAAATTGCATTACCCTCTTAGACCAGTCACCAGCACAGCATATGGCTTGACTTGGAAGCAGCAGTGCAGTGGAGAAGAATGAGCATGTGTGGAACCCAGGGTCATGGGTTCAAATCCTGACTCTACCTATCAAGAGGGTAACCTCAGCATAAGTCATTAGTGGAGTAGTGAGAAGGGCTGGGCTTTGATGTTCACAGACCCAGGTAGAAATCCCAACTCTTTTACTTAATAGCCCTGTAAATTTAAACAAATTATTAAACTTCTCAGTGACTATTATCTCATCAGTAACATGGAAATAATACAAGGGCCAATGAGGAGTAAATGGGAGCATGCACATAAAACACTTAGTACAGTGCTTTTCATAGGACATAGTAACATTTAAGAGTTGGTAGCCCTCTTTCCAGGGGTGCACACACACATATGGAAACCAATCCTTGCTTCTTAGGGGAGTTGTGAGGATTTAACAAGATGATGTATAAAAGAAACTTTCAGTGCCAGGCACTTAGTAAGCACTCAAATAACGTTCAGTTCTCTTTCTCCATACCTTACCTCAATTTCAGATCTGTAAACTAGGGACAATAAAGCCTACCTCACAGAGTTGATAGAAGGATTAGATATAAAAGTATACATAAAAGTGCTTTACAGTCTGAGTTACGCTGTCCAAATGTCAGTTCTTGTTACAGTGCTGGGCCCTGCCCGTATTTGTGTAATTGCACAGGAGTTTCTGAGTATGTAATGAATTGTTATAGTGATAAATAGTCACCTCATGGAGCAAATTAGTCCAGGTCTAGAGCTAAGGCCAAAGGAAGAAATAAATAGGTCTGAGAACCTGAAACAATATTAATAAATATTTAAATGCAACCCACAGTAGTTGGCCTACGTCCTCTTGCATTGTTTCACTGTGAGAAATGTTTGTGGGAAGCCACAGATCTTTGCAGGCTGATAGAGGTAAAAAAAAGAAAACAGCATTTACGAAATCAAAACTCAGCTGCATTCTGCTGTCACTCCTCTGAGTCGTCGCTCAAACACACACTCCTTGCCCAGCAATGCTGGGGTTTGGCCCATACTCCCTGGGAACGACACTAAGTCTGGGATTTTTCTGGACAGCTGTGCTGGTTAAAAGAACCTGGAATGTGACTTCCCGAAAGCCTGATAATGCCGGATCTTGCTCTCCCCAAAGCAGCCTTTCAGAAGGCATGACAAGGGTGGAAGAAAAGAAGTAATGAAGAACCATCATCACAGAGAATAAGAAGAACAGCAGAAGCAAGTGAGAGGGTCAGAGCTGCATATTTGGAAGATACCCCCAGCAGGGCTGGGATAGCTTCCAAAGGCTGGAAGGAGGGAGACCACTTAAGTAGTTAGTGCAGCCACTCAGGGTGGCACTTCTTCTGGCTTCAAGGCACAGGACTGTCATTTTCTACTGACCCTGGCCTCCAGCATTAACTGGTTGGGTATATAGCCACAATGTCTTTGAAAGTCTTGCTTTTTGTTTCTCCATAAGTAACTAGCTCATTTTAATTGAGCACCTGCAATGCACATGGTTTTTATGAGAGACACAGTTGGACGAAGGCAGTTAGGGAGAAATTCAAGTCCTTACCCTCAAACACTTATCATGACCCAGCAGAAATGATCTTACATGTGAAAAGGACATCCAACTTTATCAGTGGTCTTTGCTCAGTGGTGATGCATAAGTACAGAGAGGCTTTCAAACAAGGTGAGAACGCTTCCAGCTGGTGACTGGGGGGTGACTTATGGCAAGAGAGGACAGAGAAGAGTGTCCTAAGAGAGAGGGAGGTGCAATCAGAGGCCATGAGACCAAAATGCTCCAGTTATGCTCTGGAGATGCTGGGTAAGCTAGTCTGTGTGGAATGGAGGTTTCCTGTTGCAAAGAATCTTGAGAGAGAGGAGAGAAGAGGTCAGCTGGGGACTCACTGCAGAGGCTCTCAAATGTCAGACTAAGGACTCGGGATTGTATGCCATTGACCAGGAAGAACATGGAGGGGTCTTGAGCATGGAAGTGGTAATTTCAGACCACAATTTTAGGAAGATTCATCTACAATGTGGATTACAAGGATGGAGAAAGGAGGACCATGAAGGCAATTATTGCAGTTATTTCAAGAGAAAATTCTGAACCATCATGGTGTCAGCAAGGATAGTCAGATACAAGTGAAATGCAGTGAAGAAAGAAATGCCAGGACTTGGCAGTTGAATGAAAATAATAACAAAGGAGGAGATAACAGGTCCTAGAACTGGAGGAGCTGTAGTAGAATGGAGGTGCTGATTGGGTGGACTAGGGCAAGAGTGTGTAAGGGATTTGGAGCTAAAACACCAAATCTGCCTCTTTCCACCAGTGAGCTAATGGACAAGGTATTTATTCTTCCTGAATCTCTATTTGCTCTTCAATGAAACACAGGGTACACACCTCAAAGGGAGTACACACCTCAAAGGGAGGTTGTGAGGATTAAGTAAGAGAATAAATATAAATTATCTGGCAGAGTGTTTGGTCTTTTGTCAAAGCTCAATACCTAGAAGTTCCCTTTGCCAGAAGACCCCTCGACCAGCCCCAGGAGGGAGCAGGTACCATGTCCTCATCTGCAATGTCTCCAGCTCCTGCTAGGGTTCTACGCAGCAGAAGAGGGCTCAATAGTTCTGGCAATTTGAACTCTGCAGAGTGAATCAGAGAACCAGAAAAATGTTAGTCTATCACATTTCAGGTTAGAGTCTAAGTGAAATGATATTTTGTTCATCTGCCTCTTCGAATGAAAAAATCTAATCACACCTATTTACTCAGTGAAGCCTAAGCCACTAGGGGCCAGAAACTTCAGGCTAATAGATTCCTAGGCCCTCTTGTATCAGAAGCTAACAGAAAAAAAATTTCTCCAGATTGGTTACTAAAAAGTTTTTAAAAAGGGAAAAAGTACTGTTGCAAGTCTTCCAGACCTCACAGATTGTTGGGGGAGATAGACAAATCTGGACTTGAAATCCAAGGCATTCTTGGGAGCTGTCAGGCAGGTATGGGCAAGGCAAACTTCAAACAGCAAGACAGAAATAAAGAAATAAAACTAAGAGGGTCACCCAGGCCCCAGGGTCCACGTGTGCAAGTGAGGGTCACCCCGCCCTTCCTTCCTGGGCAAAGAGGCTGACCCAGGTCAGTGAGAGCCTGGCTGAGGGTAGGTTAGGACAGTTTTTCCATCGTTTTCAGGTTTTAACAGAGGAGTGAGTGCCGCATTTGCCTGGACACCCTCTGTATGGAAGAGACTTGGTGCAGGAGGGAGGCAGGACCAGCCTGGTTGGAGGAGGACAGCAGGTAGACACGTTCATAGCCTCACAGTCCCAGCAAGGGGCGGGACACTGCCATGAAACCCATCAGAGCTTGTGGGGAGAAACCTTGCTGGAGGGAAAAGGAGTCCATTGACAGTGCCCAGAAAGAACAGGGCCTCCCAGCCTGAGGACCAGAGCAGCTTTTCTATCCACAATAAGAGCTAGTAGCAGGTTTGCAGTGCCAGCCCTGCAATATCATAAAGCCACGGAGTGGCAAGTTCCCTCTGGGCTTGCCTTGCTGCTCTCCGACACCTGGAAAATGAACAGAGATTAGTTTGGCAGACTGGGCCCTCTGGAAACTGATCAACCCACATCTCTAGCTTCAGAGTTGGCCTCAAAGTGTGTGCTGTAACAAGTAACATGCTTGGGCATGTGTGCCATCTGCTTTTCTAAGGGGTCTGTGGACTTATTATGGGATTTCATTACCACAAACCCCCCATGGGGGAGTACCACATTCTTTCCACTTTGTAGATGAGGAAACTGAAGCAAAGAGAGATCACGAACTTCGCTAGATCAGAACTAGCAAGGAGAGACGTTTGGACTCAAATCCATGTGGTCTTGGCCCTTTACTGCCACACTACATGATCCTCAGGAACTTCTCCCCAAAGCTTGCTTCTCCCTGCTGGGCTGGAAGCACTGCCTCAGCTTACACTGAGCTGTGATTGCTCAGCTGTCCCCCACTGGACTGTATACTCCACGAGGCAGAGACCATATCTCTCTTGCTCACCTCTGCGTCCCAGTGCTTAGAACAGAATTGTGGTGACCATGAAAATGCACTATATACCTCTCAGCTCTCCTATCATGGGAATATAATCAACAGGTGTCTCCGAGTCCCCCGCTGGCCACATCCACCACTCTGTACACACCAAGTCCATGCTTCCCATAGGTACACTTCCCACAGGCTGCTCCCAACCAAAGATTGCAGCAGGGCTGTTAAGACAGCCCATCCCTGAGAGACGCAGACTTCCCATCAACCTTGACAACATTTTCTTAGAACTGCACTGCAGCCTAAGACCTTCCTTCTTCCTTGCTGTCCTTTCTCCTTCACAGGAATCATAGCCACATCATGTCTGATGCCTCTTCCAGCCTCCTCCAGATCATCCTCATTTTCCCTCACAGGTATTTCCTGCAAAAAATGTCTTTAACATCTAATCCTGACTTGATGTCTGCTTCTGGTAAGACCTGGACTAATGCAAGAGGTGTCAGGAGTGGGGCACTGTACTTCAGGATACAGCCTGTATGCTCATTTAGAAGCCTCTGCACGATGCTGTGTCCCTAGCAGGAAGAAATATGGGTCTGGGAACCAAGGAGTGGAAGTAGGAGTGACCCACCTGTTATCATTCCCAATAATCCACTTGGTAATTTCATCTTTCCTATCCCTGCAACTCCGGGATTTGAAGGGTTGGAGGTCCTAGTCCCCAAAGAGGGAACTTTCTTGCCAGCAGACATAACGAGAGTCCCATTGAATACACGTGCCAACTGCCACCAGGATAATTTTGGACTATATGTGTCCAGGGATGATTTACATAATGGGGAAGGGAGCACACTACACATGCATGTGTAATCCATTTCATCCACTTGAAACCTGAAGGATAAAAATGGGCAGAGATTATGGAAAGATATAGGGATGAGAGGAACAATCTGTCATTCTTCTCCATTGCAATGTTGGCACCTCTGGCTAGATGGGATGACTCTGTCTTGGGGCCAACTATTCCTTAAGCTGAATCTGTTTGTCCATATTTTTTTAGAGACAAAGTCTTGTTATGCTGACCAGGCTGATCTCGAACTCCCAGCATCAAGCAATCCTCCCTTGGCCTCCCAAACAGCTGGGATTATAGTTGTGAGCCACTGCTATCAAGAATAGATAGTGTGTCTTATATACAGTGTCTGGCATATATGCAATCAATAAATATTGTTTGAATGAATGAATGACTAAATGAATGCTTCTGTATTGGCAATCATTTTGTGGTTCACTCATTTGACAAACTGTATTCCTATTTTCATAGAAAAGAAGAAAAAAATTCTCATTTTTCCAAGTCTTATACCTCTGTACTGAATGAGACTCATTTCTTTGCTTCAAGAAGGAATTGTATTCTATTTTCTTTTTAAATGCTACCCAACATGTTCAGAACCAGCTGAGTTTCAGAGAACACAATAATGTTTATCAACACCCAACCATCTGAGATTTGCCATTTCATGATGGATTTGGGTTTGAATTAATTACTGCTAGGTACTACAGTCCCTCTTTATATTATGCCATCCCTGTGCTTGCCTTTCTCAGGAACGTGTAGCTGACTCTTCAGCTCATGATGCAGACAGCAGGAATTTTTTTCTTAAGGGCAATGGTAAAATTCCTAGACCCTGATTTGGAAGATGTGAATCAGTATCCCAGCTCTTTTAACTCCCAGCTGTGTGACTCTGAAAAAGTCCCTTTAACAATATAAGCCTCCATATTTTCATTGTAAAATGGCAATAATGATCATCACTGTCATCATTATCAACCCACCTTGGAATATTGTTAGAAGAATTAAATAAAATGACATCTAAATGTACATAACAATAATAATAGCCAACATCAACATTTTTGTAGTTCTTACAGTGTTCCAAGCACTATTCCAAGCGCTGTGAATGGTTAATTTAATTCTGATAACAATTGCATGAGTTAAGAACTAATATTATCTGTATTTTATAGGGGAGAAAATTGAAGAACAGACAGATTAAATTGCTTGTCCAAGTTTTCACAGCTAGTAGATGGTAGAGCTGGGATTCCAACTCAGAGCCTGTGTTCTTAACTATTCCACTCTGCTGCCTTTCAATAAATGTAATAAATTCAGAGTGTTGGAATTACAGCATAAATATTTAATGACACACTATACATGTTAGCATCAACAAAAAAAAAGTACAGTATACAGCAGGAATTAAAAATATAAATTCTAATCTGCTCTTGCTTAATTTCAGCTGTTATTTACGTTGCATCATGTTGCAGCCCCAAGCAGGGCTCTCCTTGACTCTTTTCTTGGAATCAGAAACCTGCCGAACTATCTGGCTCAGGCTGTACTCCTGAGTCTTTGAAAGAGTATCCCGCCTCCCTGGAATAACTCGGTGCTTCATCATAACCCACCTGTTTTGTGTACAGTGCTTGGAATCTAAAGCTTTTAGCTGATTACAACTGATATCTTTAATAATATTCTTTGTTTATCAGAGTCTAAGTCCCGCTCTATGCCGAGAACAGAGCTCCATCATTTCAAGTGAATTTCTCACACACTTACGAGGACGTTAGAGCATTTTTGTTACAAGCCTTGGCCAGATAGTGTGATTTGAGAGGCTCACAGGGACAGAGGGAATCCCCTGGGCTTTCCACTTTCTGGGTCTAGTTGCTCTTTGAGGTCCCGCAGCCCCCTGCTCTGGGGTTCTATACAGTATTCCCAGATCCTTACAATTAGGAGGGTAAGACTTTGGCAGGTGAGAATGGAGGTGAAGGATCACCAAGCAAAGGGAACTGAGTTAACAAGGACCTACAGGTACAAGGGCAGAGACCACGCTAAGAAAAAGGCATAAATCATATGATTTAAACACAAGGCAAATGAAAGGGTTTCATGACATGTGTGCAGGTAAAAGCCAAACTATAGGGAATCTTGGTTGCCAAGCTAAGGAGTTTAAACTTTTTTTCTGCAGGCGTTGGGAAGCCAAAAATATTTCTGAGCAGCAGAGTACTGGAGTCAGATAAACACTCTAGAAAACTCTCTCTGAAGCAGAGCGAACAATGGAGCAGACGCAGGTGCAGCAGCCTGGCTTTCACAAAAGCCCAGCAGAAGGAGGATATCTGAACTCAGACTGGGTAATGGAAATGGAAAGCAGGAGACAGTGCGAGAGATATTGATCAAGACAGTTCGGCAGCCTGTGGCCTGAGGTAGTGATGTCATTGACTATGGTATGGAACAAATGAGACAGCCTCAGTTAAAATGCGTGGTTAAATCTTAACATACTGGAAATGTAACAAGCTGTTGTCACTCTAATTTTTATGTTCATTCTCTTCCCAGAACTTTTCTCTAAAAGATCAAGTTGTTTCTACCCCTAACATCTTTTTTTTCCTTTTCATTTCATTGAGTGGAAAAGTTTGAGAGAATTGCACCTCTGTGTTTCACCTGTCAAAGAATCCATGGTTGCCTGTCATCTAATTTTTAAAAATTATTATGCTTTTGCTATACACTTCAAATAATTTACCATATGCACATTTCTTTGTATTGTTCTACTCCTGTTCAAGTTATTTTTTGCACTAAATGAATTATGATTGCTTCTTTTTGTGTGATATTTATTGTGCATTTACTTTCTTCCCCCACTAGACGGTAGGGCCTGAATGGAAGACGTTGTTTCTTATCTTTCCCTATATATTCTTTTGTGCCCAGGACTCTGCTTACTCATGGAAATGACTAAATAAATATAGAATTAACTGATAACTTGGCTCTGCCAAAAATCCCTGGCAGAGGTATATTTACTCTTGTTCCTTTTTGATCTTGGAAAGATTCATCCAAACATTAGTGTCCTCAGTGTGTAAATTTGCATTGGGCAAATAATCTCTTAGAGATAGGCAAAATGGAAATAAACAATAGGCAATAAACAGGTTGATCCTGTTTAGATGTGGAAAGGACATGTAAAGAGGAGAGTTTATCCAAGACAAGTAAAAAAGAAAGTACAAAAGGAGGGAAATGACGAGATGGAAGCAGTGGGAATTAATTCTCTGGAAAAGTGGGAGCAAGAGTATCATAGGATCACAGAGTATTCCAGCTGGATGGAAGGGTAGAGATCATCTCATCTAACACCTAGTGTTGCAGGTAGGAAACTTGTGCAACTGGACCCAAGAAATTCTGGATCTTGGAACCAGGAAGGATCAAGAAAACACCTGCACTCGAATGTTTACAGCAGCACAATTCACAGTTGCAAAGAGATGAAAACAACCCAAGTGCCCATCAATACATGAGTGGATTAATAAAATGTGGTATACGCATACCATGGAGTACTATTCAGCTATAAGAAACAATGGTGATATAACACCTCTTGCATTATCCTGAATAGAGACGGAACCCATTCTACTAAGTGAAGTATCCCAAGAATGGAAAAATAAGCACCACGTGTACTCACCAGCAAATTGGTTTTACTGATCAACACCTAAGTGCACATACAGGAATAACATTTATTGGGTGTCAGGCAGGTAGGAGGGGGCAGGAGGGGATGGGTATATACATACACAATGAGTGCGATGTGCGCCATCTGGGGGATGGACACACTTGAAGCTCTGACTTGGGGGGAGAGGGGGCAAGGGCAACATACGTAACCTAAACATCTGTACCCCCATAATATGCTGAAATAAAAAAAAAGGAAACAATTCATATATCATGAGACTAAAGAAATATCAGCTTTAAACTGATTTCAGGATTTTTATAGCTATGGATACCATTCCTCATGTCTTCATACCTTGGCGTGGAATCCTCTCCCAATATTTCTGTTCCTGGCAAACTCTTCCTCATCCTTCCAGCCCCATCTCAAATGCCAGCTCTTCTGCAAAGCCTTTTCTACCTCCCCAGGCTTAGCCACTCTGCCTCGGAGCTCCCTGTGCATTTGTACACACATCCATTATACCCCTTATCATGTATTATTATAATTATAGTCATCTGAGAGCACCCCGTGAGAGCCTTACAGGCAGAAATTGTATGATATTTATCTTTTTATCTATCCCCAGTGTCTGGCACAGTGCCTGCTGGCTTCTCCATAAGTGTTGAACTAATGAGTGAATGAATGAATGAATGAGCCATTTGAAATCTTTTCCCTCCTCATGAACCATAAGATATGGGAAGAGCAGAGATTCATCCTATAGGGTAGAATAGGGGTGAGTAGCCCAATTCATATTCAACAGAAAAGACTGAATATTCTAATAATATGTGAACCTGTGATATACCTGCCTTTAGATTATTTATTCTAGAAATTCCTTTTACTTTGGTGAAAAAAATACTGTCACTCTTAACAATGTTACTCTATTGAAAATTGCTACCTACTCCCATGCTAAACTCCCTATCCCCTTTTTCTTCTCTTTTTTTCTTAAAGTATTATCACCTTCAAGCATACTATTGTATCTACCAATTTATTTGGTTTATTGTTTATTATTTATCTCTGTACACTAGAATGTAAACTGCATGAGGCCAGAGATTTCCAATTGTTTTGTTGACTGCTGTATCCTAAGCACCCAAAACAGTGGTTGATATCTATTCAACACTCAGTATTTATTGAATGAATGAATAATTGGACAAATGAATAAAGGTCTAAATTCTTTAGCATGGTACATACATTCCCTCATGGTATCTCTGCCAGCTCCCTTTCCATCTCATCTTGCTCTATTCCAGTGATTCTCAACTGGGGGCAATTTTTCCCTCTAAAAAATGTTGGAGACATTTTTGATGGTCACAATTGCTGGGGGGAGGGGGAAGGATGCTAATGGCATCTAGCTGAGTAGAGGTCAGGGCTGCTACTGAACATCCTACTATGCACAGGATAGCCCTCATCCCAACAAAAAATTGTCTAGCCCAAAATGGCGACAGTTTTGAAATTGAGAACCCTTCCTCTATGCCATGCCCCATACCATGCACCCCAACAGTACTGAATTACTCATAGTTCCCCAAATATTCTCTCCTTTTTTCCTAAGCTTGCATGACATGGTGTCTGCTATTTGGTCTACTTGAAATGCCCTTTCTATTTTGTTTATCTGATGAATGACTACTCATTCTTCAAACCTCAAGTATCCCCTTTTTCTAGAAGACTTCCTGGCCCCTCAAGGTGGAGTGAGGGGCTTCCTCTTCTCTATTTCGTGGGCATCTTGTTCTACCTCTATTTCACCATTTGATCACATTACTATAGTTGTAATTTCCTTTTAATCTATCTTTCTACCCTACACTGTGAGCCACTGTAAAGCACGGACTACGGTTACTCTCAGAATCCTCATTAATGAGCACAGATCCTGGAAAATAGAAAGTGCTTGCTGAAACCTTATTGAATGGATGAATAAATCCTCTGGGTGGTGGAGGCCTCACGAGAACCTTCCTCCAGATGCCTCTATCCCAAATTATTCTCTCTCATCTCTGAATTAGTATAAGCTCTTATAATATGTGTCACAAAATGTATGCATGATAATCCAGTATTTTCTAGTTGTTTCCCAGATAAAGTACCTTCTAAGCTCTTGGCACACTTGGGATCATAGCTTCTTCTTGGTTCTCACTCATACAACAGTAGCATGTGGTTGGCACTAAGGTAAGAAACTCAATAAGCTGTTCAATTTACCTTGACTCACTCCAACCAAAAACATCAACAGAAGCAGAGGAAATTAAACTGGTTTAACCTAGTCATGTGGAGAAACCTGTCAGGCAGCCTGGCTCTGGACCTACCACCTGGGGACTGGCAATCATGTCAAGGTCCATGGCCATGTCCATGAAGGCCATGAGAGGGTGGACTCCCAGCCACGGAGAATCCCTTAGTCACTTCACTAAATCGGGTATGAAATATGCTCTTCTCGCATCAGCAGCATCTGTTTCAATATGGACTCCTTATTTTGCTAAAATTCAATGAGAAAGGCTCAAATTGAGCTTCTGAATACAGCATAGTCCTCAATTCTGCATGAAGTAAATGAAGCACAGAGCACAACACTGACACTTACAAAACACTCATTATTATAATCGACAGAAATATTCATTATTTGCATCTGAACTGGGCAAGTAAATTTTGTCAGCAACCGGAGGCAAGCAGTTAACAAACACTGATTGAAGCACAGGCTCAATGCAAAACTCTGTGCTAGGGGCTGGGAGAATGCCACTCAAGGGAATCAGGTTGTATTTTAAAGTCTGTCTGCTTTTCATGACATTACACTTCTAGCAGCAACCTGTTTACTGAATAAGCAACCTACATGCCTCTGTGACAAGATAAACAGCTGGCTTCATTTTCACTTACAATGTAATCATCTCATTTGGCCATAGCCTACTCATTTCTCACAACATTCTAGGATAACCTCCGAGGTTCAGATTCCTATGGTATGTGGGTTGGTCTATTGAAGTGTATTAAATGTTCTAACTCTTGGTAAATGGTCTGGCTTGCTAAAATCTCTGGTGAGACTTGCCTGATAATAATAATGTTTGTTACCAATTACTAAGCACTTCCCCGTACCAGGTACCATGTTGTAAGGACTTCGAAGATGTGATCTCATTTAACCATCACCTGGGTTTGATGTATGATTCTACTGCTTAATAGCTATGCCACATTGGGCAATTTATTAAACTTCTCTGAGTCTCAATTTCCTCAACTATAAAAAGGAGATAAAATACTACTCATAGGATTGTCATGAGGACTAAAAGAAATAATGAATGAAAGTTGTCAGTACAAGTTCAGGAGATGTTGTGCATTTCTTTATTCATTAACTATTATATCAGATAAAATGTGGGGGTTTGGGGTCAGGTTTTCGGGAAACAGACTGTGAGGCAGAGATTTGCATGCAGGGGCTTCAGCAGCACCGTCAGGGAGGGAGTGCAGCAGGAATGGGCAGAGGGAGAAGTTGAACTGCTATTCAGTTGCAGCAAAAGCTTCAGCTCTACCCTCACAGTGTTCTAGAGCAGCGATGACCTTTCAGAGTCGCTGCGAATTGAGCCCAGCTGGCGGTCCTTTGCACCCCCACATTAACTGGCCAGTGGATGTAGGCTGCCCACAGGGAGAGGGCATAACTTTGGGGGAGGCATCTCTGCCCCACTAAGCTGTGAGTAGTCAGTAGGCAACACTCCTGACCGCTGAGGAAACAGTGCCACCCTGAAGGAGGAATCTGGGTGACACACCACAGTGTCCACTACAGGAGGGTTTGGTAGAAACCTGAAGTACAAGGAATATTAAATTTTATGCTTTAAAAATCATGACAAATGTTTCCTAATTATGTTTATAAAATCCTTATGGTGAAGGTTAGGCTCTCTTTCTTCCATATGTCAAAGTCATTGATTTTATTTATTGCTTATTGCACATGTTTTTATAAATAACATTTTTTACATAAGGTGCCTTCAGGCTAAAAAGAATTGAACTCTCGGTTTGATTGGACTATTCAATTTGTCCTATTTTCTTCTATTCTATTGCTTGATGTCCCAGAAATTCCTCCTTGGGAAGCATTCATCCCTTTCTTTACAAACTGCCAAGCTGTCCTGCTAGGTGTCCTCTCTGATTTTGGAAAACGATGTGTTCAAGAGTTTCAGGAGGCAGGGCTTTGAGGAGGAAATGTGTCCCGGCCTCAATCTGGGGCCCTACCGCATAGTCCCCAGGGGATCACATTCCGCATTGGACTAGTGACTTAGGACATTTTCCATTTGGCTCATCAAGGTGGCTAATGAATTATCGACTTATTAGGAGAACAAGTTTTACACTGAAAGTTTCTTTTTCTGAGTAGGGTTTGGAGTGTGATTTGAGAAATCAGAGTATAGAGGTCTTTAACTCTACTGAAAACAAGAACTGCCTTCCACTGTCTCTAAAACCTGAATATAGTATATCAAACACATAGAAGAAAATACAATTAGGTTGTTGATAGCGGTCACATGTGTTGGGGATTTAGGAACAATTTTTTAGAAATGGCGATATTTAAAATGGGTCTTAGAGGATTTTATCAGGCAAAAATGGAATGGAAATGCAATTTATCTCTTCATATATTACACAAACATACACGCTACTCTCATATCCTTTCATCCATCCTACACAAAGTATTATTCAGATTTTGATTTTATGCCATACAATCAAAGAGAAGCACAGGGAGCAGGAAAAAATGAAGAAGAAAAAGGAGAAAGAGGAGGAGAGGGTGGGGAAGAAAAACTGGGGAAGCGCGTGGGTTATGGCAGCAAATAGGACATAATAAGGAAGGAGAATCATTGCTTTTGCTCTATTCTTACATAGCTTCGCCTGCAGTGACTTATGGCATTTCAGACAGGGGAAGAACTCTTGGGACATGAAGAGCTAGAATAATAATAAACATTTTTTACTATCTTTCGTGTGCCAGGTACTGTAAGTGCTTTTCATGCATTTACTTACTCTTCATAATGACCCTATGCCATAAGCACTGGTGGTTTTCTCACTTTATAAACAAGAAAACTGTGCTGCAGAAAGCTTAAGCTATCATTACAGAGCTAAGAGGCAGAACTGGGACTCTTCTCTAGCTTACTACTTTTTAGAACCCAAATGCTTATAACCACGTGCTATATCATATTACAAAAAAGAACCAAAGATGGGTTGTAGCAAATTTTTTAAAAAATAAAAGAAAGAAAGATAAAGAATCTTCTATCCCTGGGTCAGCACAAGGATTTTTCAATTAGGAGGGAAGGCTTCTGACCCACTCCCTTCTCTAAGCCAGAAGCAAATGTCTGAGACCCCACAGAACCTCCAGATGTCAAATTCCTGGACAAGACTCTGGGTACCACAGATCTGGCACCGTGAAAGAAAAAATTCTAGAAACATGGCAAATTGTGGCCTGTGGGTCCCTAGGTTTTTGTAAAGGAAATTCTAGTCATCCAATCTCTGGAAAGTTTAGCCCAAAGTAAATTAGAAAAAATGTCAGTGGGCCAGGAATTTACATAATCCATCCCCAAAGCAGCAAATGCCATGAATTTGGTGGTTTCTAGGTGGTTCCCTTTGATGAAAGTTAAACAACAGCACTTCTCTCTGGCCAAGTAGGTCCATAACTCCTTTCCCTTGCATAAACCAAGTCATTAGAGTGGTAGACAGCTTCTGGGATAGTCCTCAAAGATCCCCACCTTCTGATTTTCAGTCCTGTGTATGATCCTTTCCTCTTGAATTTACTGACTCACTTACTGACTCCCCAGCTTGAGATCACAGCCCCAGACAACAGCTTGACAGCAACCCCATGAGAGACCTCAAGCCAGAGGCACCTAGCTAAGCCACAATTGGATTCCTATGCTACAGAAACCAAGAGATAATAAATGTTTGTCATTTTAAGCTGCTGAATTTGGGGGCAATTTTTAATGCAGCTATTGATAACAAATACAGTACCAGAGATGGCAGAAATATTCGGTTAAGAATAAAAACTGCTATTCTAATAAGTTTATCATTCAACAGAAATCACTTTGTTACTTACTTCTAAGAATTCTTGATAATAGGTGGTGCATCATTATTTATAGTCCAGGAGATGTCTAGTCCCAAAAAATTGTCCTAGCTCTATGACCAGATATTATTTCATTTGAGCTGCAGGTTAAATAATCCCTAAAATAGACATAGATTCTTATTCCTTTGTATTCATCTATACAGCTGAGCCCCAGTCAAATGAAGCAAATTACCCAAGAGCACGGCTAGTTAGCAGCAGTCAGTTCCTAGTCATAAATATTTATTGAAAACCTGCCAGTATTTTTTTTTTTGGACTTGGAGCCTTGTTATCCTTCCCATTGTTCATGCTCCGTCTGGAGATGATGTGAGCCCATCTAATGTGTCTTTAGAAACTTGGTTGTCTTCCATCTCAGTGACTAATGCCAACATCTACTTAAACATGTACCCGGAAACTGGGGAGTCCTCCTTGACACCTCTCTCTTCCTTACAATTTCATCTCTAACTCACCTCCAAGACCTGCTGAATTGGTCCAAAAATACCTCTCGGTCAAATCCTCAACTTCTCTCTATCTATCTCCAACATCTACCACCTACAGTAACCAAAAGAGGCTAGTCCATGCTTTCGTAACAAATAAACTCCCAAATTTCAGTGTCTTAACATAACAAAGGCATATTTCTCATTCACATCACAACTCAATACACATCTGGCATCCCTCCTCTACCCTCCAGACTCTGTCCTCTGGGACCCGGACATCACCACAGCAAGGGAAGAGAGAGCAGGACCAGCTCACCTGTTGCCCCTGCCCAGAAGTGACACACATCAATTCTGCTCCTATGCTATTGGCTAAAGTTAGTCACATGAACCAACTTAACTCCAAGTTACACTGGGAAATGCAAAGGAAGAAATGAATATCCCATCACGCCAAACAGAGCTATCCACATCTCTGGCTTGGACCACTGCAATAACCTCTGTACTGGTATCTCAGCTTCCACTCTTACCCACACTCAGCTCTTCTTTCTGGAGCAATCTTTTTGTCTGAATATCTGAGACGTTGTCATTGGCTTCCCATGGTTCTTAAGATGGAAACATAATTCCTTCACACTGGTATGCAAAGCCCATTTATTCAGGCCCCTCTGTGTATCTGGACTGGTCTTGCCTCACACTCCCTCTCAAACCCCATGGCTCTCCCCATCACAGTCACACTGGCCTTCCAGTCCCTCCCATGAACTGTGCTGTCTCCTGTGCAGCCCAGTCATAAGGGCAGGTTTGGGTTTGAAGACTGAAAAAGGTGATGAATCAGTCTTCTGATTTTTGTTGATTAAACATCAGTTTACTACCGGTCCAGCAGCAAGCAATGGGATGAGTATGTACAAGATAAAGCCAGAAGGCAATGGGCATCGCTACTTTGTCTTCCTAATTCTTCCTAGGAGGGATGCAGTTTGTGTTGTCGACTTAGCCCCTCACAGTGAAGAACATGTCAGGTCAAAGGGTTTCAGAGTGAGGCTCACTGCATGTTCTACCATTCTTCCGAAGAAGGATCACATTAGCACACACTGTTATATATCACCATATAAAGAAAGCGTTTCTGCCCACAAATTATATACACTTCTATTCTTCCACAGCCTTCCACACTGCAAGATCTTTGCCTACCTTCTTGTTTCTTTCGAGGACATTCTTCCTCCCTTTCTTTAGGAAGACTCTACTGCTCATTTCTGACCTCTCCATCCCTATGATATGTGTTTACAGCACTGATTACCTCCCCTTCTTATTAATAACATTGTCACATTTGTGATTTTACAATTATCTGTGTGTTATTTGATTATTGACAGTCTTTCCCGCTACTCTGTAAACTCTTGAAGGCAGGAACCAGTTCTGGTTTTGTTCACATTGGATGCCTAGCCCCTGTATAGAGCCAACGCCTGGCAGCTCTCAAACAAGATTGCTGAAATGAATGCATCTAGAAGATAGAGCTTTCCCTGTATCTGTTCCTTCTCTGAATCCATTTTAGATAAAAAATAATCTATTTAAAACTCAAATCTCATCATGTCACTTCTTTGCTGAAAAGCCCTCAAGGATTTCCCATCACTCAATGAGGAAAGCTAAGCTGTGAGACATAGCCTATAAATAGGGTGACCATCTGTCCAGGGTTACCTGCCTGTACCCTTTGGCTCTGGTGTAAAGTGTCCTCCTTTTATTCTCAAATATGTCCCAGATTAGATGACAAATTTTATGATCACTATTTACAAGTGAATTCTGCTATCTGGCCCCTTATTGACTTCCTAAATCTCTTTGCTTTGCAGTTTATGCACAAGTAATGCTGAACTGCCTATAATGCTCTGTCAACCACCATGCTGTTTCTCACCCCCAGGCCTTTGCCAGCATAGACCCTTGGGCCAGAATTCCCTCCCCTCCTCTCTGACTCTCCCTGTAAGATTCAGCTCATTCCTAACTCCTTGAGAAGAAAGCTTTCTCTCACCGCCACCCCTAAGGCCAGGTTAGAAACCTTTCTTTAGATCTTCGCAGGTCTCTTATCCTCTATACATTATTTCTTCACTGCATTTTCACATTGAATTATAAGCGCTGGCACACACAACACTTGCCCTTGAGGACAGGGACGATGTATTGTCACTCATCTCTGTGTAGCCACAGCCTGGCACATAGTTGATGCACAATAATTACTGGTTAAATGAATAAATGTTTTTAAAGAGTTTATTTATTCAACAAATGAAATTTTGTGACTAGTCCATTTATTTTCCTAACTGTATGAACTTGAATCATTTGTAACTTTTCATCTGAATTTCTACTCAGCATGAGCAACCAGGGATACCGACAGCAAAAACAAAGAAGCCTGATGTTTAAATTATCCCAAATTTCCTTATGCGAGACTTTTTTAAAATAATGGAAATAGCTCTCATACTTCCAGGACTGTAAACTTGATCAGTCCAGCAACTACTTCTTCTTCCTCCTCCTCTCTCTTCTGCTCTCCCTCCCTGTTCCCTTCCCTCTCTCCTCCTGCTTTTCCTCTTTCTCTCCTTTTCCTACTTCCTCTTTGATGAGACTCCTCGGGCTCTAACTCTAACTCTCACTTCACTCTTTCCTTCCCTCCCCCCGTGCCTTCTCCCCACCCTGAGATCTCTAGCGTTTCATCTGCAAAGTACATGAGAGCACAATATAACTCAAATGACTTAAAATTTTTTTAAACCTTTGTATTAAGTATAATTCGGATGCTCCCTGTCTTGCTAGACTTGCTGAAATAAGTTTCTCAGAAGGATTATTTTTAAAATCCGTAAGTTTGCACATCACTGTACTAAGATGAGACACATAATAAATAACATTTCTGCTGAAAGTGTGAAATGGAGTCTCATTTCTAAAAAGAAGAAGTTTCTGGGAGAGAGCCCTGGATTTTGACTCAAACCCCAATTCGTGTCTGGCCTTGTCATCTCCTAGATCTGCTCTCATGGTCTGTCCGTGTATCTGCTCAAGCCCATGTTTCTCAGTCTGTAAACTGGGGCGACGATGCCTGCCTCACAGGACTGTGGGAAGATCAAATGGGAAGCTATGCATCAGTATTTCTCTAAATAACGTCCTTACAAAGGGAAATATTTTCAGCGAGGCCTGAAACTGTTGATATAAATTGTTTTTATTATAGCGTTACTTAAATATGAACAAAAATAACAGTGGGTATAAATTCCTTAAGCTTACAGCTCTTTTAAAACTAGAAATAAAAAATAAATTTATAAAACAAATATGAACCAAAGAAATAAATAGAAAAACTTACACATTGAACATAAGTCAGACTACAAACTAAAACCAATGAAATGATCAACCATAATTTAATGTGATAGCTGATGTTGCTATCCAACTCTAAATCTTCACTCTTTATGTAAGTATTATAACCTGTGCCTTAATACCCTGCCCCCTTTCTTTTTTGTAAGATCTATAAGCTTTCATGTATTAAACTGTAAAACAGAGACAATTAAACAGCATAAAAAAGAACCTGATAATGATACCATATAACAAAGACTCAGAAGTCAGTTGAGTCATCCGATAAAAAGGGGAACTGGAAGGCAACATGCCTTATACCACAGGAATTGTCCAAGCCCTCTGGGTCAGGACTCTAGGGGAAGTGGGTGGACCGGGGAGTCAGATTAACTGTTAGTACTAGGATTCCCCCACCCCCAGGAGATCTACTATGACAGAAGAGCTCAGACTGTGGAGTAAGACCTAGGTTTGAATTCCATCACTGTGACTTAACTGTTAGCTGTGCAATTGGCTTTGCCTTTCTCAACCTCAGTTTCTTCATCAGTAAAATGGGGAGAATTAAATTCTATTTTATAGGATTGTTATGAAGTCTGAATCAGATAGTGTATGAGATCCTCAGTAAATTGCATTATTAACATGAGTAATAGGAAAGGCTCAGTGTCCCCTGGGCCAACATAGAAGGTAAGTGGACCTCCCATGCCACCCAGTTGCTCAAGTCCTTGTCATAGGTGCAGGAGAAACTTCCTCCCACCAGAGAATGCAGGAGAGAGCAGATGCACACAGTACCCTGGATATGAACTCCTGGGAAAATCTGGATCTATGAAATTTGAAATCTGATGAAGATGATAGAAGTGAAAATCTATACTTTTAAAGAACCTAGCTGTTTTCATTGCTGTGATAGGTAGAGATTAAGCCTCTTTAGGATAGTTCTTTCTCAGATCTGGAAAACCCCAATCAGATTTTTTAAATTTTTATGTAAAGAAGCAAAATAACTTTATGTTCAAATGGAGCTTTTTAAGATCCTAAAGCTCTCAAGAGTTAAAAAATACAGATGTGGGACAAGAAAATGTACACCTTGGAGAAACTAGGTTAATTTAAGTTGGGGGGAGGGGGGTTGGTTTCAGCTGGGTGGAATGAGGAAGCTACTTGGCTTCCATACCCCCTGCAGCCAGGATGGTCTAGGGAGGCTCTAGGGAGAACAGGGACCAAAAGCTGATGGGACTATGTGAGCATGATTTGGGGAGATTCGGACAAGATGTGGCACGTGGCATGGAATTTCTTCCTGCCTCTCATGATACCCAGCACCACCCTGGCCAGCTGAAAATGGACAATTTTGGAAGATCCTGGAGATGGGAGCGTGGCAAAGGCATTATCGTGCTCATAATGGTGCCTCTACCTTGGCGACAGGGAGGCTTCCCAACTGGCAGGGAACAGCAAGGGAGAGCCAGCCAGAGCCTGAGAAGAAGAAAGCAGATGCCCTCCGGTAAATGCAAGGACAGACCAGGCAGTGAGCACGTGTGTGGGTGTCTGTGATTGACAGGGGAACACCTTGAAAAGGATTGGAGCCTTGGTAGCATGTGTGGGAGAGATCAAGCCATTATAATTTAGGCATTAGAAGTAAACTTGACAAACAACCTGTTCACAATATCAATACAAATGAAACCATTCAAATCAATTGAACAAGACAGAAAACCATTAAATGTTATTGAAGACTGTGGAATAAATTCCAAGCAAATAAAAGAGGTATACCATTTTCTCAATAGAAATATATATTTATCTTGATTATAGTAACCCTTCCAAAATTAATGCAAACCCAGTCAAAAATCCTAATTTTTGGAAACTGCACAAAATAAGTTTAAATTTCTAATAGAAGCATAAATATCTGAGACTAGTAAAAAATAAAATACAAAAGATCATGAAAGTATACTTGCCTTATCAGGTATCAGATATTTTATAAAGCTATTATAGTAAAAATATGATTGACATTGGCTCAGACCAGTAAAATAGAATAAAGAGTTCAGAAAATAAATCCAAGTATATATGGAAAAAAAATATGACCAAGGGAACATGTTAATGGGAAAAGGAATGTGTGTAGTCAACTAAGTCTGCCGACATAGCTGGCTATCTAGGAGAAAACAAAGAAAGATTCTTAGTTCTTACCATACACAAAAAATGATTCCAAATGAGTTTAAAAGTTAGTGGAAAAACTATGTATTAGAAGAAAATTTAAGAGAATACTTATACAATGTTGAAGTAGAAAAGACTTTCCTAAATAAGATAGGAGATCTGGAAGCCATAAAGGAAAAATCAGCATGGAGTATTTGACTGCATTCTCTTATTGTCAACAGATTCAGTATACAAAGTCAAAATACCAATGATGGCTTGGGGGAGACAATTATATTTCATATATGATAGACATAATGTTAATGTCCCTAATGTACAAAGAACTCTTTAATTTGTGAGAAAACACAAAATCAAGTATAAAAGTAGGCAAAGGATAAGAGAATTCACAGCAGAAGAAATCAAGAAGTCCGTGAAAAGATAATCAATCTCACTTCTAATCAAGAAAACATAAAATAAACTTAAAAATGAGATATCATTTTCTGCCTATCAGATTGGAAAAAATGAAAAAAGAAAGAAAATCCAGGATTGGCATAAATTGGGGAAAATTTTTACTGTCCCATATTCTGGGAAGGTTTAAATTTCTCAACCTTTTGGGAAAATAAACTGGAATTGTCTACTAAATTAAAAAATACATAAGCCCAATAATCCACTTCCAAAAATCTATCCTATAAAAAATAATTGCCAGCACATAAATATTTATGTTAAGGGTGTTTATTGTATTGTGGCTTATTATTGGATGTATGTTGATAGAGAAATAGTTCATTGAATTACAGTATATCCTTAATATGAAATGTAATGCAGCTATTAAAAAATGAAATGATTGATATCTATTAACCTAGAGAAAAGTCCATGATGTCTTGTTAAAAAAAAATAAGACACAGAGTAATAAGTACAGGTCCATTTTGATAAAAACCAACACTGGTCATCCCCCTCCTCCTACATGTGTGTGCATGTTTGCATGAGCAGAAATGTGTGGAAGATGTAATCTTACCGGGCAGGAAAGAAGGGGGGACGGTAGGGGCAGAAATCATTAACTTCCATTGTGTATTTATTATTATTCGATTGGCTAGAATGTTTGTGTAATGCTTCTTTAGTAAATGCATTAACAAAGAAGATAACGTTTTCAAAGAAAATGTGACCTCATAAGTTGACGGGAGCTGGGCTTATGAGTCAGGTACTACTGTCCTCATAGAGGAGTGGCAGGGATGGCTTGCAGGGGGACAGAAGAGAAAGAAACAGGTGGCTGCTTCCCACTCCTGTGCGGCATACTTCCATTTCTGCCCCTGGGAAATCGTTGCAGGGAAGCTGTGCTCTCTCTGTGGCAGGCTCACATCATCATCTGCTGCCTCTCATTATCCAATTCCTTTCTTATAATTTCTAGGTTTTGTACACCGCCTACTTAGGTGGTCTAATTTAGGCCATGTGCACACAATTGGGGATGGGTCTGTTGCTCGTGTATAACATTTTCACATTTAGATCCCTTAATAGTCTTCATTCGAATAGTAGTTCAAGAAAATGAAAAAGGGCCTGTGTTTGCATTGATGTCTTTCAGCCAAACTCTACCACCCAGGAGCTAGCCAGTGTCTGGGGAAATTGGCCAGACCGGACTCTGGCAATAAAACAGCCATTTATCCTAGGCCAGAGACAAAAATTTTCCAGGCCTGAGGTAAATTTACATAGAATAAAGTTTAAATGAGGAAAATACTATTGGGGTGATGCTTTAAATTGCTTACATTTGTTCATCTCCAATAGTAAAAAAAGCCTAGAGGATGCAGACCCAGAAACAGTACCTTCCCATTGAAATACAGAAGAAACATCTTGATGTTAATACTACTCCCAAATATTCTAGAAGCCTAGCGGGGCCTTAGAGACAATGCAAGACTATTCTTGCTTTTAAAGATCTAGTTATGTTAATTTGGCTTCCATCAGGGGTGTAGAACCCTTGAGTATTTAGAAAGGCTGGGCTGGGGGTCACAGAGCATGACCAAGAAGAAAACGTGCTTGCCCCCTCTCAAGATCTAAGAAAGGAAGCACATCCTCAGTGCCCAGTTTCTTGCACTCTCTGGGGAGCCAACTGTTTCTCCTGCACTCTAAGTCCACCTCCTCTATTCTGGCGATCGGTGGACGGGAGAACAAACTGACCTTCTTACTTTTGCTCATCTCAAACTTGAGCTGAGTCAGGAATCCTTGACTGTCGATGAATCTGTAGAACTCTTTTCTTTTCACAGAGAAGTACATTTGAAAATCTAGGAAGAAAGAATCATTTTAAAAATGCAGGGACCCAAATTGTTGAGACTTGCCCAGACAGAGCAGATGATCAATGGCAAAACCAGAACCAGGGTCCCCGGGGTTCTGATTAATTGCTTCTTCTTGCTGCTTAGAATCCTCTCACCTGATTTTGCCAGGCCAATAGGGAAGAACGCTCTGAGCAGAAAGAACATTGTACAAACAGAAACAAGGCCTGAAGCAGCAGGAATGTTTGCAGAGCTTTAGAAATTTAAAACAAGCAATCCCAGGGTACAGGAGCGTGACCACTGAGGAGCAGGCTAGAAATCAGCCTCCTAAGCAGGTTACAGAGTTCGGGCCTGGTATCCCCCAGGACTCTTGCAATTACAAGTTAAAGAAACCCACAACTAAACTAAGTCAATAGTGATGACACCACCAGCCATAATAGTGAACACTTAGGTCTTAACTATGTTCTGGGCTTTGGTTCTAAGTTCTCTGTATGCATTAACTCATTTAAAACTCGGTACAACCCTAGAAGGTAGATGTTATTATTATGCCCATTTTAGAGATGAGGAAATTGGTATACAGAAAGGTTAAATAATTTGTCCAAGGTCACATAGCCAATAAGTTGCAGCACTATGATTCTAACACAGGAAATATGTGGACTGCTGGGATTGGTGGAGTCCGTGTGTAAGGCTAGCTTCGCGTACGACTAAATCCAGGGCTCAGTTTTCTGAGGTTCTGTCTTGGCTTTATCCTCAGCTCTGCTTCCTCTCATGTGCCGCCTTCATCTTTGGAGAGAGATTCCTCCTATGCAAAAGGAAAAAGCAAGAGCGAGAGTGAAACCAGAGGTGTAAGACTAGAGATGGGGACTAGAGATTTCCAGGTGAGGAGTCAACCCCAGGCTGGATGACAGTGAGAAGGGATGGAGGCAAGGGGTATACAGGAGATAGACTTGGACATAGGGCTGGAGGAAGAGGAAGGAGTTGACAGCAACTCTGAGGTTGTGGTATAACTGAAATTGAGAAAGTAGGAAATTGAGCAAGTTTTCAGGGGAGAGGGAAGACAGTGCACGGGCTCATTTGGGGGCATGTTTGCACTGGGTCTACCTTCCCTACTAGACAGGGATTTCAAAAATGAGGAGACTGAGGCACATGGATGTGAAATAACTTGTCTATGAGCCAGAGACTCCCATCTGCCCTGTTCACCATAATATTTACAATGACCGTGTAGTGCCTGGCACATGGCACTCACCTGTCAAATGCACAAAAGAAAAGTGTCTACCAGACATCCAAGCGCATGTACCAATTAAGTCATTGGAAAGTCAGAAGAGCTGTCTGGCCCAGTGGTGTGAATTTGGGGGTCACCAGGGATATGGGCAACAGAGAAAAACAGGGGAATTGAAGAGATTGTCCAGGAGAGCGTAGAATGAGAGAGTGAGCACGAACGCCCACATGGAAGGGCTGGCAAGGGAAGATGAGCCTGGAGCCTGCGAGCAGTGAGAAAATGAATGATCAGAGAAGGAGGGAAAGAAGCATGGGGTGGGGACAGGGAAACCTGGCATGGCAAGGCCGAGAGCTGCTGGTGGAAAGAATCTCCACTCTGCCACTAACTGGCTGCGGGAGCGTGGGCAAGTTATTGCTCATCTGTGTGCCTCAGGTTCCCCATTTTTAAAATCACAATAGTAATACTCCCTTCATGGCAGTCATAGACATTTTAAAAACAAACACATATAAAGAACTTACCACAGTATTTATCTCAATATTTACCGAGGAGTGAGTAATGCCTAGTACTGAATACCACGGGGTGGCCAAGCAAGACAAGGACTGAAAGGGCTGTTTTGAACCTCAGATGAACTATTAGATATAATGCTTAGAAGAGTTCCCGGCATTCGATAAATTTTGCTGTTATTACTATCATTGTTATCTTATTATTGCCATAGGCCAGGCGCAGTGCAGACTCAGCACAAGGTGCTAGAGATACGGAAGGGAGCACAAGACATGCGGTTCCTGGCTTCAAGGAGCTTATGTTTAGCGGGGACGAGAGACGCTAAATAGTGACACCAGCAAGTGAGTAAATATAAACCATGGTAGGGGACCTGAAGGAAAGGTCCAAGGTGCTCTGAAACCCTATCACAAGGGGGCCCGTCCTGGTTTGGGTGGGAGATGAAGTCTTCCTCCATGGAGCAGAAACTGAAAGGGTGAGTGGTGTTGACTGGGTGGAGGTGCGGGCAAGCACAGGGAGGGACCGTTCCAGGCAGAGGGAACAGCACGCGCAAAAGCACAGACTAACTGAAAGGCCAGTACGGCCTCAGGCCTGAGAGGTTGCTGGCAGTAAATGTCACATGTACAGCCTTCTTCTAAGGTCATCAACAGAATCGTATTTGAATCACGTCTTTTTAAGATATAGTTCTAGAAATAATTTTGTACGTTACTTTCTTTTTCCACTTTGAACCAGCAAGGAGAGCTGTGTGAGTCACATGTGCTCCCTTTTGGTCTGACCACAAATAAAGTCAGGATTCAGTTTACTGACTAACTGCGAGAATTAGGTCATCTCAGGTGCCTTGTAGCGTCTACTCCCTTACTCATTTTTACAAGGTTCTATTTTTATCCTTTACTTCCTTGCTTTATTTTGAAATGTTAAAGGGCCCTTAAATCCTTTTGGAAGTTGTCAGGATATAAATCCCCAAATATGTAAAATAAAATATATTGATCATGAGCAGCTTAATTTGTTAGAGCCTAGGTCAGGAGAGACAATGTGGTTGCAAGCGTGCTGGGCCCCCACAAGGAGGAAGAACCTTAAAAGACGTTGTTCACAAACTTTCATTGGAATTGCTCCCGTTCTAAACTGCCCATGTCGTGGCTGCAGGCCAAGGAGTTATGGGAAAGGAAGTGTCCAACATAACCCGTTTACCTGGGCTTCCTTCGTTCGAATGTTACCAGATTTAAATGCAAATGGTGTATATGAACACTTCGGAGCTTCTAGAAGAGAAGAGCCTCCTGGATCTGCTTGGTTTGTCAGTTGTTTTTCTGGGATTGCTTTTTCAAATAACTGAGTGTTTGTCTGCAAGACAAAGAAATGAAAACACCAGTGAGTTTTGTCTGTGGGCCTGTGAGGCTAGCATCATTGGTTACAGCTTCCAGAGCAGCCTAACGGTAATCTGTCTGAAAGCAACAGGGGCATGGCAAAATTCTTTGGCCACGCTTCATGCTTTTCCGCCAGCTCTCCACATCTGATGCCCTTTCCCTGCCACCAACTCCCCGCGATCATTTATTCAGCAAGTATTTAAGAAGCATCTCCTACTGTGCCAAGTACTTCACTGAGGGCTGGGGACAGGGTGAAATCAAACCTCCTCCCTGCTCCTCTCTCCCCAGCCTTCCTTCCACATCTTGACACTTCCTTCCCAAGCAAAAGGGAGACAATAGCAGCTTGCCCTGCTGTAGGCGGAGGATTGTGCAAAAGGCCCCACAGTGAAAAAAGCCCCCAAATACATCATCGCAGGAAGGAGGTAGGGAGGAGACAATGAGAAGCAAGTGCACATCTCTAATTTTTCTTTTTTGGCAGTCTTCTGCTCCTCGTAAAGGAGAAAATGGAGATTGTGTGTGGAATTGGAGAAGTCTAAGTCGAGAGGCCTGATTTGGAAATACTAAGATTGATTCTAATAATAATAATAATCTGTTTGTGATTTAAAATTTTCACAGGGCTTTTATATGCATAACCTCAGTGCGTACTCAAAGCACCCCTAGGATGGCCTTTTCCTAGATAGGAATGGGGCTCAGACAGACTTGGTCTTGCTGCTAGAAATTAACGAACTGGGGGCTTTAACCCAGATCTTTTTTTCTTTCTCTCAAATCTAGGGCTTAGAGTAAGCACATCACTGCCACAAGGAGAGGCTGCCTTGTGCAGATGTGCAAATAATATCTTAACTCGGTCTTAGTCTCCTTTTACCACACAAGGCAGGCAAGCTTTGTCTTTATGTAAGGGAGGAAGAAATCCTGTGAAGAGGAATCCTGAGCCTCCACAAAAGAGGAGGAAATGGAGGCTGAGAAAAATAGAGCAAGTTTCTCAGGTCACGTGGTGAGTAGTGGTGGAGCTGGAATTTGATCCCCAGTCACTCGCTCTGACACCAAAGTGCAGAAGCCCTGGCAGGAAAGGGCGGATGAAGCCTGTGTCTGTCTGTGGCCCTGCAAGGAACAAAAACATCACACTTAAGCCAAGAAATAGGGTTGGAATTTCAGCTGTGCTACCTCCTAGCTATGTGACCTTGGCCAAGTCAGGTAACCTCTCTGATTCTTTATCTATAAAATCAGGAAGATAGGGTTGTAATGTGGATTAAATATAACAATGTGTCTATACACAGTACACAAACTCTGAAACTCTACACACGGCACGGAGGTTCCCAAAGGATGGTGAGCTGCTGTCCACGGACAGAGAATACAACAAAAAGTACGGAGACCTGTGGGCAATTGCCCTTTGGAACAGGCAAACATTGACAAAAATAAATCAGATGCTTCAATCTTGGGTCTCTCCAAATCACTGCAGGCCTTAAGAGCCAATGGGTTCTTTCGGGGACTAAAAGTAGCTGCAAAGCCCCAGGCAGACAGTGATTACTAAAACAGGTGCTTAGTGCTGCAGTAAGGGAGTGGCCTTCCTTCTTCCCCTGGGACAGAACATGGCCGCCCTGGCTGCATTCCCCAGCAGCTGCTGAAACTTCCCAAGTGCTGACATTTTACCCAGTCCCTTATAACACACTTGTATAATTTCTCTGATTCTCATATCCACTTATTTTCCCTTCAAGTCAACCTAAAGATTCTGAGCTTTTTAAAATTACCTAACGCATCAGCAATCAACTCATCCCCTCAACAAAATATCTATTGAACACCTACTATGTGCCAGAGCAATTTAGAAAAGAGGAACTGACACATGATACAACTTTTAAAACCACAAAGACTAACATTTCATAAAGTGATAGAACACAAAGTACAACCCCATCCGAAGTCTTCTGGGTCATTTCTTTGCAAAAGCATAAACAATTCTTCCCTTGTGTTTGCATATTTTACATCTGGGATTGGCTTGATTATTTTGCTTGGTCTTTCTATGGTCATCAACATTCTCAACTTTCCTAAAGTCTAAATTAAAATCCTTTTCAAAGACAGTTTTGTTGTCCTATTTCACTTCAAGGAAGAAAACACCAGAAAGCTTTCAGATTACTCATGGGTTTTTTTCTTTCAAAATATAGTAATAGGCCTACTTAGTATCAATATAAATACACGCAATTAAATCACATAGATTCCAATAGTTCTAAAAAGTGCATTCTGTCATGCAGGTAACTTTGTTCTTGCATTCCTCTACTTCTTAGGATAAATTCAAAAAAGCAAACTGAAAATTCAATTAAGGACATTCATAAAGAAAAGGCCTTCTAAGTATTCATAAAGTTCTAACAGTACAGGATACAACTTTTGGGAGTGGTGCACTATGTTTTTAACAACAGTACGATTTGTTCACTGAGAATACATCTTGTACCATGTTCGCTAAGCCTTCTAAGTGAACCAAGAAGGAGGAGAGAAAAAAAGAATTAACAAAATAATCCATTATAGAACAAGATAAGCTCTAACATTCTGAAACAACCAAGTGTCCTTCAGCATTTCCCCAGGGGTAGATAGATAAGCTATAGCCACAGTACACCTGAGTGTTAATAAGTGGTCTCTCCACTGGTCCAGCTCAGATAATTCTAAAGGAGCTCAGAAATTTTCACCCCAAAATATGACTACTTGAAATTTTGAATTAAAGCCTCTGCCCTTGGAAGGGGCTTTTCCTCTATCTGCATAAACTTGACTGACCCATCAAAAAGAACAATGGATTTCCCTTCCCTTCCCTTCCCTGTTATCTTACTATATTGGGGTGAAGGGAATCAATTTTGCAACTAGACCTGGCCCAAATCATTCTAAATATAATACCTGTCTGTCAGGTTAATTTACAAGTCAATCTGTTTCCCCTCATCCACTCATTCTCTCAAGTATCTATTCATCCTCCCTAGCAACCATTTATTGTCCCTAAACAGAATTACCTGTACTCCTCATCTCCTCCTCCCCTTTAAAAGACAGGTAAAAAAAAAATCTGGATCCCACTGGGACACTGAGTAATCACTCTGTGATTCTCCCCACGTGCATGGTAAATAAACTTCTCTCTCTTTTTCACCTGCCTTAATTGTGAGTTGATCTTTCAGAGAATTTTTGGGGGAACAGGCAAATATTCCCTTACCCCCACAATTTTTTATGGCCAACCTATCATGAACCTGAATGAACACACTAAGTCTCATCCTTATTATCCTCAGAGTCATTTAAGAAGTTTGAGTCATGTTTCTCAAGAGCTGTTCTAATCAAAAACCTTCAAAGTGAAAAGATAAACAAAATTGATAGACCTTTTGCTATTCCTTGCCAGGAATAGAAGAGAAAGGACCCAAGTAAGCTCAATCAGAAATGAAAAAGGAATATTACACCTGATAGCACAGAAATACAAAATATCATCTGTGAATACTATGAAAATCTCTATGCACATAAATTCAAAAACATAGAGGAAATGGACAAATTCCTGGAAACACACAACCTTCCAAGATTCAATCATGAAGAAGCAGAACTCTTGAACAGACCAATAATGAGTGGTCAGATTGAAGCAGTAATAAAAAGTCTTCCAAGAAAAAATCCCCAGACCAGATGAATTCACAGCTTAATTTTATCAGACCTACAAAGAAGAACTGGTATGTATACTGCAGAAATTATTCCATCACATCAAGAAGGAGGAGATCCTCCCCAATTCATTCTATGAAGCCAGTATCACATTGATACCAAAGCCAGGAAAAAGACACAATAAAAAAAGAAAACTATAGACCGATATCACTTATAAATATAGATGCAAAAATCCTTAGTAAAATACTAGCCAACCGATTTTACAGCACATCAAAAAAATGATCCACCATGACCAAATGGGCTTCATCCCAGGGATGTAAGGATGATTCAACATACATAAATCAAAAAATGTTATTTGTCACATAAACAGAAGCAAAACCAAGGACCATATGATGATCTCAATAGATGCAGAAAAAGCATTTGACCAAATTAAACACCTTTTGTGATAAAAAAAAAATAAAACCAACCTCAAAAAACTAGGCATAGAAGGAACATATGTCAAAATTAAAAAATCCTTATAAGACAAACTCAGAGCCAGCATCACAATGAATGGGGAAAAGTTGAAAGCATTCGCACTAAGAGCTGCAGCAAGACAAGAATGCCCCTGTCACCACTTCTATTCGACAATGCTGGAAGTCCTAACCAAAGCAATCAGGAAAGAGAAATAATTTAAGGGTATTCAAATCAGCAAACACGATATAAAATTATCACTTTTGGTAGACATTATGATCTTATATCTAGAAAACCCCAAAGAATCCACCAAGAGACTCCCAGAATTGATAAATAAATTAAGGAAAGTCTCAGAGTACAAAATCAGTGTGCACAAATCGGTAGCATTCCTGTACACAAATAACAGTCAAACTGAGAGTCAGACCAAACACTCATTACCATTTGCAATTACTACAAAGAAAATGAAATACCTAGCAATATACTTAATCAAGGAGGGGAAACATCTCCACAAAGAGAACTACAAAACACCAAGGAAAGAAATCACAGACAATACAAACAAATGGAAAAACATATCATGCTTATGGATTGATACAATCAACATTGTTAAGATGTCCATACTACCCAAAGTGATTTACAGATTCAATGCAATACCCAACAAAATGCCAACGTCATATATCACAGATATAGAAAAAGTAATCCTACACTTCATTTGAAACCAGAAAAGAGCCCAAATAGCCAAAGCAATCTTCAGCAAAAGGAACAAATCAGGAGGCATCACATTACCAGACTTCAAACTATATTACAAGGCTATAATAACCAAAACAGCATGGTATTGACACAAAAATAGAGACATAGACCAATGGACAGAACAGAGAGCCCAGATATAAAACTGGCTGATACAGTCAGCTGATCTTTGACAAAGCTGACAATAATATAAACCAGGGAAAAGAATCCCTATTCAATAAATGGTGCTGGAAAAATTGGATGGCCACATGCAGAAGATTGAAACAGAATCAATAGCTCTCACAACTCATAAAAATTAAGTCAAGATGGATAAAAGACTTAAAAGTAAGGCATGAAACCATAACAATGCTAGAAGGAAATGCTGGAAAAATTCTTCTAGATATCGGCCTAGGCAAAGAATTTATGAAGAAGACCCCAGTGGCAATCACAGCAACAATAAAAGTATACATTAATAAATGGGACTTGCTTAAATTTAAAAGATCTGCATAGCCAAGGAAATAATCAACAGAGTAAGTAGGCAATCTACAGAATGGGAGAAAATATTTGCAATCTGTACATCGGATAAAGGACTCATAACCAGAATCTAAAAAGAAAACTCAAGCAAATCAGCAAGAAAAAAATTAAACAACCCCATTAAAAAGTAGACAAAAGACATAAACAGAAGCTTCTCAAAAGAAGATAGACAAATGGCCAATAAACATATGAAAAAATGTTCAATGTCACTAATCATCAGGAAAATTCAAATTAAACCACAATGAAATATCACCTTACCCTAGTCAGAATGGCTTTTATTAAAAAGTACAAAAACAATAGATGCTGGTGTGGATGCAGAGAAAAAGGGACACTTACACACTGTTGGTGGGACTGAAAATTAGTACAACCTCTATGGAAAACAGTATGGTGATTCCCCAAAGAATTAAAAGTAGTCCTACCATTTGAACCAGCAATCCCACTACTGAGTATGTACCCAGAGAAAAAGACATCATTTTGTCACAAAGACACCTGCATTCGAATGTTTATTGCAGCACAATTAACAATTGCAAAGATGGGGAATCAACCCAAATGCCCATCAATTTATGAGTGGATTAACAAAATGTAGTATATGTATACCATGGAATACTACTCAGCCATGAATAATTAAGTCATTTTGCAACAATTTGGATGGAACTGGAGACCATTATCCTAAGTGAAATATCTAAAGAATGGAAAAATAAACTGTACTTGCTATTAAACTGGAACTAACTGGTGAGCATGCATGTGCACAGAGTGAAGTAAAACTCAATGGAAATAAAGCAGCAGGAAGGGGAGTGCAGGGGATGGGTGAAAACCTACCTAAGGGGCACAAATGAGCACTGGGTGACAGGTACACTTTTAACCCTGACTCAAACATTACAAAAAAAATCCATGTAACCAGAAACATTTATACCTCCATAATGCTTTGAAATTTACTTATTTTTCATTTAAAAAAAAAAACTTTCAAGGTCCAACTCCTTCAATACAATTCTAAGCAGCTTTTCTTATCTCCCATTCTATTCCCATAGTTACCGAATATTTCAGTCCAGCTAAACTAGTCAGTGTTTTTTGATCATGGCCCAGAGTTCACTGCTGCTGATCCCTGCTCTTTCTTTTCCCTCTGTCCGGAACATCCTTTCTCCACTTCTCTGGCCACTGAGCCTATAAAATCCCATCCATTTTTCAAAGGCTATCCCAGAGCTACATTCAACACAGTCATTTGAAATCCTCCCAGCCTGATATAATTTCTACATCTTTGTCACCCCACTCCACCCCGAAAGCATTTTACCTTCTCGTGTGTCACTTCTTCTGCCTATGGGATCGTAATCCCCTTGAGAGTAAAAGCCATATCTTATCCAAATTTTTAACCTTTTAATGTATGGTCTGTGATGCTGGCCCGGGATAGAGTCTCAGTTCTGTGAAATTAGATATCATACCACAGCATACCTTTCCTACTAGAACACATGCAAACACTCTTTTTCTCTGCTCTCTGGTACTGCGAAGAGAATAAAGACTTGAGTAGGACACAGAGGAGCTAATTAGAAGCCTTGGATAAGTCAGAGTGGAGAAGTGAGGGTGCAGGGAACCTGTTACAGCCTCAGGGTAAACTGTTGGCCCTGCAGATGTGCCCACATTTTTAGAAGCAGGAGTTGCTGAGGCATATGGCTCTGCTTGTGCTCAGTGGATAAAACACTTTAAAGATGGCCACATGCAGGTCTCTTGGCTGTGTTGGGAATTTGCAGCACAGTTTCCAGGCATCCTGACCAGGAACAGAACTGTTGGAAGTGATTTTAAGGCATACTTTCTTGAACAATGCTACCAAAAGTATTGCCCAGGAATATCCACAAGATAAGACACTGAAACAGTTGTAATCTTAAAACCCAAGCCAGGAAAACTGCCTAGACTGGTCAGAAGAGGAGGAAAGATGACTCTGCCTCATTGTGCCCGCACACTTTTTTCTTCACAGTATCTCCAAACTTCCAAACATACTTAGGTGGAGAGGCTGGTGATCTGACCTTGGCCAGAGAAAACTGGGGTTCTAGCTTGGGGTTCAACATTAAATAGCTAGGTAACCTTGGGCAAATGACTTTACCTATCTGTGTCCCATTTTCTCAGCTTTAAATTCTAATAACCTGAGATAAAATTTAGAAATGTTACAATTCATCTCAGTTCTACTACTAATTCACAGAGGGCTTGGTGTAAACTCTTCTCGGTCACTAATTTCTAAAGTGTTTTCCTCCTTTGGCTTCTTTCTTTTATTGAGTAGAAGAATTGCTCCCCACACTTTTTTTTAGCATTCTGTAACCCTCTGGGGCTGTGACCATCCACACCGCTAGATTCTGTTTCCAGTTACAATCCCACTGGGAACTCTGACCCTTTCTGGGACTTTTCAGATTAATGCTCGGTATGATGAAATTATTTCTTGTGTTTCAAAAGAACAAGAAAAGGGAAGGGATTCCTTATGTTGAGGAATCTCATATATGTGGGAAATCACCTTTTCCTCTAAGTAAAAAAACATGGGGAAGCTCAGTCCGGGAGAATGTTGAATCGTTAAGAGCATTTGACATGACAGTAAAAAGCCACATGATTAAATGATAGATCTCATTTATATCTAAAATGTTATTACGAAGTGAAATAGGGTTTCACAATCTAAGGACAGGGATGATACTGAATTTTCCAAAGGTCTGCTTTCATATATTGCATGATTGTAATGCATTTAACTTTAAAAGGAAACAAATGCTTGTTAGGTGTCAACAAATAACTAAAAGAAGGAAGAAAAGAGAAGCAAATGGATTTGGGGTTCACAAAAGTGAGATTTTTAAAGAAGCAATTGCTTTATTATGGCTTTCAAACATTATTAAAAAAAACAAGGACAAGTGCTAATATTTTTTGAATGTCTAGTAACATGTTCAATCTTGTGATAATTGCTTTTGATATGTTATGCTATTGAATAGACACAAGAACTGTACGTCAACCCCATTTTAAATTCGGGGAAACTAAAACAAACATCCAAACCCAAGCCATCTGACTTTAGAATCTCTGTTGTTTTTCCAACACCATATTATAAATCCAGAATGTGGCCTAAGAAGTCTTAGATTCCAACCCACTCTCCTTCTTCCCTCCTGCAACCCTGCTCCAGTCATGACTATTTTTATATCATCATTGAGCTTGGCCTGTCCTGTTCTTAGAATCCGATGTTGAGGACTTTCCAGACATTTGTTAATGACCCATTTCGAGGGCTAAAAGCCTTTGCGATAAACAGGCATTTCCATAAATAAATTGGTGCTATTTCAACCCAGTATTTTTACTCCCAGGTGTGATTCATTTATTCATTTTTCATATCTGACCCAAACATACTTTCCAAACTTGTCTTACTGCTCCCTTTCACAATGTTTTAATTAACATTTTTTGTTTAAAAGTAACACAAGAAGCACAAATCAATTTAAGTGAAAAAGGGAAATTACTCTAAACACACAGAGAGTGTCCTTGGACCCAAGGGCAGGAATCAGTTGAGCTTATGGAAGGTTCTGGATGCAGGACTGAGAATTTACTAGACTCTATCCATTCCTCATCTCTTCTATTTTCTGTGCATATGCTTCATTCTTCCATAGTTTTGCAAACCTCCAGTCTTCATGGTAAAAAACAGAGGTTCCCACAGCGTTTGTGTTCACATCTTCAAGGCTTAATCACCCTGCAAGTCTAAATATCTCTTAGACCAAGTCCCATCTTCCCAGAGATGGAGCTCTGAATGGCCCAGCATTCAGAAAAGAAGGGGGAAGTGAGGGAGAGGGAGAGATTTGTTAAAGGATACAAAATCACAGCTAAATAGAAGGAATAAGTTCTAGAGTTCTATAGAACTTTTGGATAACCACAGTTAACAATAATACATATTAATAGTTTCAAATAGCTAGAAGGAGGATATTGAATGTTTCTAACAGAAATAAATGAAAAATTTTTGAGATGATGGATATGCTAATTACCCTGATCTGATCATTATACATTATATGTACAGAAACATCACCATGTACCTCATAAATATGTACAATAATTATATGTCAATTAAATAATTAAATTTAACTTTATAAAAAGAATTCTACCAACCCTTGAAGGTCAGCTCAAAGAACTACAGTCCTTACAACTTCATGGTCATTCCAGGGCCTGCTTCCTCTTCTCTCTCAATCTGGAGCTTCCTTGAGAAATGAATTCATGTCATGACCTTTGAATGCCTACAAAATTCAGAAAAATATCTAATGAATGATAAGGAAATAAAATAATCTCTCAGGGGAGATGTTTTTCCTCTGTTAAAAACTTAAAGATTTTTTTTTTATTTCAGCATATTATGGGAGTACATATGTTTAGGTTATGTAGGTTTCCCTTGCCCCCCTCTCCCCCCCCAAGTCCAAGTTTCAAATATGTCCATCCTTCGGGTGGTGCCCATTGCATTCTTTGTGTATGCATGTACCCGTCCCCTCCTCCCCCCTCCCCGCTCCCCCCTCCCCCCTGTCCAACATCCTGGATAGAGCTGGAACGCATTCTACTAAGTGAAGTATCCCAAGAATGGAAAAATAAGCACCACATGTACTCACCATCAAATTGGTATTAACTGATCAACACA
>CAUYSK010094449.1:0-20940 GCA_963575035.1 Avahi laniger | reverse complement strand
GCCACCATGGCCAGCTCTCCAGTAAATTTTCTCTGATCGTTGAAAACCTCCAGAAAGAGTTGAACAGAAACTCCTAATGCTAACCAAGCCCTTGCAGGAAACGAAGTCATTCAGAGGTTGAATGACTCACGTTTACACGGGAAAGGGACAGCGCGTTCTCGAACTGAGTCTTCCCAAATGACAAAGCGTGTCTACTGTTCCCAGAGACGACACTTTG
The DNA here is from genome assembly GCA_963575035.1 of Avahi laniger. Lineage (NCBI taxonomy): Eukaryota > Metazoa > Chordata > Mammalia > Primates > Indriidae > Avahi > Avahi laniger. Next base: position 20,723 of record CAUYSK010094449.1, on the reverse strand, counting down.
ATCAGTAAGTAGTTAAACAGCCAAGCGGCGCTTGGGCGAGTAGAACGAGTCCCGCAGATGGACAAACAGGTTAAGGGACCCGCCGCGGTGACGCAGAGCCGCAGAACTCGAGGGTGAGGCGACACCCACGATGCGGCCACTGGAACCCGCCCGAGTGATTCATCGACTGACAACTACCGGCGTCTGCGTCCCTCTGCGAGGCGTCCGGGTGACCCGGAGGATGGAGACGATCCGGGACAACAGAGGAGTCGCAGAGCGTTATTTAAAACCGCGTTGCTCTCGCGCTCTGCTGCGGTCCCCTTACCGCGGGGAGACACGAGGGCGACACTGAGAACGCCACGAACCTTGAGGCTTTTGCAAAATCTGGGGGAACAACAAAGAGACCGGCGGCTGGGAAGGCAGGGCTTCTGGGCTGTCCTCGACCCTCTGGAGAAACGTCACTGCCGAGACATTGTCCCCTCCTCTGCCCGTCCGGGCTGCGGAGTCTCTCCGCCACCTCGCGGCCGTGATTTGCAGGCGCGAACCCGATCGGACTCGGCACTAGCGTTTTTTTTTCAGTGCCACGAGCTTCCGTGTGGCTCGTGCAGCCTACGTGTGAATTCTGGTCTGCAAAGAGGCTGAGGGACAGAGCCCCGGAAACTGCGACTTCGGGTGAAGGGGAGGGCGCAGGGCAGGAATTTGGGGGGCCGGGGCATCTGCTGCAATCGTCAGAAGCATCCGAACACCCAGACGCTAGCACAGCAGGAACGGTAACTACCCTCCCCTCTCCCGCCTTTTTAAGGCTGCTGTCTGCCTCCGAGGACTAAGGTTTACGAAGATATTTCTATGTTCATCTCGTCTCCTTCCTACCCGGGAGACACCTCGATTTTATAAGAAACAAGGAGGCCCAGAAAGATGCGGTGACCCCCCAGGAACTTACGGATATTAAGCTCCCGGGCCGTGACTAGTTTCAGACTTACTGTCTTTTTTAAGACTTCCTTTCTCTGGCCGGGGACGGTGGCTCACGCCTGTGATCCCAGCACTCAGGGAGGCTGAGGCGGGAGGATCGCTCGAGGTCAGGAGTTGGAGACCAGCCTGAGCAAGAGCGAGACCCCGTCTCTACTAAAACTAGAAACAAATTAGCCGGACAACTAAAAATCTATAGAAAAAATTAGCCGGGCATGGTGGCGCGTGCCTGTAGTCCCAGCTACTCGGGAGGCCGAGGCGGGAGGATGGCTCGAGGTCAGGAGTTCGAGACCAGCCTGGGCCACATAGCAAGACCCCATCTCTACTAAAAATAGAAAGAAATTAGTTGGACAAGTAAAAATATATAGAAAAAATTAGCCGGGCATGGTGGCGCATGCCTGTAGTCCCAGCTACTCGGGAGGCTGAGACAGGAGGATTGCTGGAGTCCAGGAGTTTGAGGTTGCTGTGAGCTAGGCTGACGCCACGGCACTTGTTCCAGGCAAGAGAGTGAGACTCTGTCTCAAAAAAAAAAAAAGGCATTCAAGAAGTGGTAGTGATTGTTACAGGGCTGGCGGGTCTGATTAAATATAGAGATATTACTCAAAATTTAGATGACAAGGGGACTCCAGGAGTTCAGTGTAGAAAAGCGACTTAAAGGATAAAATGGAGGAAGAAATGAATTCATATCTTTGTATCCCTGTGATTGAACAGCTTCACAGGTGTCATGACCAAGAAGAAGGTCCATTCATCAACTATTAAGAATGTCTCTGTGAAGAGTGAGAAGTGGGAGGTAGATAGAATAATTTCTGATCTTTCTGTAGGGAGGCACCGTTACTAATGTGAACTTGGTCAGTGTCAGACTGACAAGGACCTATAAAACTAATATGACTGCATAATGTACACAATGTTTCCTTTCCTGAGCTTATTATTTCATTGTCCTGGTTTAATAAATTTTATAATTTGGTTAATTAGAATGGATAAAAATCACATAGTGATTTGGAGTAATGTGTTTTACATTATCTATGTAGAAGTAGAACGTTAAGAACATTTTTAAATCAAAACACTTTGCTAAACTGATTCTAGGATAAATGTTTAGTGATATTTTATATTGGGACTCAGTTTCCATCTGCTCCTTATAACAGAGATCGGTGTTTTAAAATCATCGTAAATTAGAAGTCTTTGTGTGATAGTTTTGTGTATATTCCAATTTTATTATATATATATATATATATATGGGTATATTTGAGCAGGAAACTTTCAATGTAATTGTTGGGTCTGGAGTGTCCTCAGTAAAGGTATTGATTTACGACAATCACATAGAATAGATTAAGAATAGCCTCAGAAATATTTAAAGAAATGTTTAACAGGAGGGAAGCACCTACATATTTAAAAGTAAAACCCTAGAGGAGTTAGCAGGTTTTAAAAATTCTTAAATTTTCAAAGATACACTCTAGAACATTTAGAGACATTGATTTCTTTAGTTCTTTTCTCTCTCCCAAAATAGATTTAATTTTCTCTCATCCATCAGAAATGCCAATATTCTGTCCAGGACAAGGGAAGAATAATTTCTATTATACCTGAAAGGAGCCTGTTATTTATGATCATTCAGAAATAAAAGTAGAAAGAGCGTTTTTAAGAAATAGCTCCAATTAACCTCAGACTAGGGCCTTGGTGTTTTGCCATGGTAGCTAATGAGCAAGAGATGATTGGTATTAACCTCAATAGACATTCAGGATCTGATAAATCATAGGGAAATGCAGTGATCTTCTCTACCTCCAAATATACTGGAGGACTCTTCCACAGTCTAGCCTCAGCAAGTTAAGATCTCGCTATTGGCTTTCATCTGTTAATATGCAAATTCAGTAAAATTGTCACGAAGACAGTATGGATAGAGCAAGTCTTGGGTCATTCTATTGAGTGGAATCTCCCCTATGAGATCCTTTGTTGCTTGCAAAGGTCACAAAAGGTTGCATCTTGTACTATATGAAGAGGATATATATGCATACTTACCTTGTTTTAAAAATTTTTATTGTAGAAAATTTCAAATATATATAAATTAAAGAGAATAATCTTCTCCTCCAATCTTCACTGGGTACCTATTACCAAGCTTTCAGCATTGATCTACTCTTGCGCAATCTTGTTTCATCTACATCTTACCCACCCACTCCCCCCCCGTTACTCCATCTGGATTATTTTAAAGTGAATTTCAAACTTCATATAATTTCATTTGTAGCCATCTCATTGTATGTCTCCAAAAGATAAAGACTTTAGGATTATGTAACTACAAAGGTATTACTGTGTATATAATACCATTATCATTTTAAGAAAACTAACAATAGTTCCCTGCTGTCGTCAATTAATATTCACATTTTCACTAGTCCTTTTTATATATTATAATGTGTTTTATAATAAGGTTATAAATAATGTTTATATAGTATAATTAGTCTTAATAACAATGTGTTTAAGTACCTTTTATCTAGAGATAACTCCTCCATTTTTTATTTTTTTGTTTTTTTCAGTTTTACTAAGATTTACTAATTTTGAATTATATTGCATTATAACATACAATAAACTGCACATATCTTTGACACACATGTACAACTGTGACATCACTACAGTCAAGATAATGAACATATCCATCACCTTCCCAAAGGTTTCCTTGCGCCGTTGTAATTCTTCTCCTCTGCCTACCTTCTACCCCAATCGCAAGACAACCACTGATCTGCTTTCTGCTCTTGTCAATGAGTTTGCATTCTCTAGAATTTTATACAAATGGAATCACAGAAATGTATTCTTTTTTCTTTTATTGAGGGAAAATTCATAAAACATAAAATTAAACATTTAAAAGTGGTAGTTCGATATCATTGAAAAGTAAATGTATAATGTTGTGTAACTCTCACTTCTGTCTAGTCCCAAAACATTTTTATCACTCCAGAAGGAAAACCTGTACTCAGTAAGCAGACACTCACCCTTCCCTCCTTCCATCTCCTGGTAACCACTAAACTGCCTTCTGTCTCTATGAATTTATCTATTCTAGACATTTTATATAAATGGAACCATAAAATGCCTGGTCTTTTGTGTCTGGCTTCTTTCACTTAGCATAATGTTTTCAAGGTTCATTTATGTTGTAGCATGTATCAGTTAGTTTACGTCTGAACAATATTTCACTGTGTGGATACACCACATTTTGTTTATCCTTTCATCTGCTGATATGCATTTGGGTTTCTTCCATCTTTTAGTTCTTATGAATAATTCTGCTATGAACATTTGTGGACAAGGTTATATTTGAATTCCTGTTTTCAATTATTTGGGGTATATACTTAGGAGTGGAATTTTTGGCCATAGTGTAATTCTAGGCCTGTTTTCCAGAGTAGCTGGAACATTTTACATTCCCACCAGCAATGTATGAGGGTTTCCAATTTCTCCATATTCTCAAGAACACTTGTTATTTTCTGTTTTTTTTTTTTTTAATTATAGTCACCCTAGTGGGTGTGAATTGGTATTTCATTGTGGTTTTGATTTGCATTTCCCTAATAACTAATGATGTTGAACATCTTTTCATGTATTGTTGGACAGCTGTATATCTTCAAAGAAATGTCTTTTCAAGTCCTTTGTCCACTTTTTTTTCTATTTCAGCATATTATGGGGGTACAGATGTTTAGGTTATATATGTTGCCCTTGCCCCCCCTCCCCCCAAGTCCGAGCTTCAAGCCTGTCCATCCCCTGGATGGTATGCATTGTACTCTTTGGGTATGCATATACCTGTACCCTCCCCCCTCCCCCCTGCCTGACATCCAATAAATGTTATATGTGCACTTATGTGTTGATCAGTTAATACCAATTTGATGGTGAGAACATGTGGTGCTTGTTTTTCCATTCTTGGGATACTTCACTTAGTAGAATGTGTTCCATCTCTATCCAGGAGAATACAAGAGGTGCTATATCACCATTGTTTCTTAAAGCTGAATAGTACTCCGTGATATACATATACCACATTTTATTAATCCACTCATGTACTGATGGACACTTGGGTTGTTTCCACATCTTTGCGATTGTGAATTGTGCTGCTATAAACATTCCGGTGCAGGTATCTTTTTCATAGAGTGTCTTTTGTTTTTTTGGGTAGATGCTCAGGAATGGGATTGCTGGATCAAATGATAATTCTACTTGTATCTCTTTAAGGTATCTCCATATTTCTTTCCACGGAGGTTGCACTAGTTTGCATTCCCACCAACAGTGTATGAGTGTTCCTATCTCTCCGCATCCACGCCAAAATTTATTGTCTTGGGACTTTTTGATAAAGGCCAGTCTCACTGGAGATAAGTGATATCTCATTGTGGTTTTGATTTGCATTTCCCTGATGATTAGAGGTGTTGAGCATTTTTTCATATATTTTTTGGCCACTTTTTAATTGGATTGTTTTTGTTGTTGTTGTTGAGTTGTGGCTGTTCTCTATATATTCTGAATACCAGACCCTTAGCAGATATATAGCTTGCAGATATTTTCCTCCATTTGTAGGTTGGCTTTTCACTTTCTTGATAGTGTCTTTTGATTAAAACCAAAGGTTTTGATTTGAATCGAGCACAATTTACCTATTTTTGTTTTGTTGCTTCATAGTAAAATTTGAAGTCAAGAAGTATGAATCCTCAGGCTTTATCTTTTTCAAGATGTTTTTGTATTTGGGGGTCCTTTGCAGTTCCACATGAATTTTAGTATCAGCTTTTCTATTTCTGCAAAAGTTTGCTGGGATTTGGGTAGGGATTCCATTGAATCTGTGGGTACTTTTTTTTTGGTCTTGTTTCTTTTTCTCAGCCTAAGTATATTGAGATTTACCTAAGTTGTATGTATAAACAGTTCTTATTGATGTGTAGTATTCCATTATATGGATATACCACAATTTGTTTATCCATTCATTTGTTGGTGGACATTTTATTTTTAGTTTTTGGTTCTTACAAATGACGCTGCTATGAACATTTATTTACAAGGCTTTGTATAGACATATGCTTTCATTTTTCTTGGGTAAATAGTGAGGAGTGGAGTGGCGGGGTCTTATGGTAAATTTACAGTATATTTAACTTTTTCCAAAGTGATTGTACCATTTTACATTCCCAATAGCAGTGTAAAGGAGAAAAGTCTCAGTTGCTTCATATCCTTGAAAACACTTCGTATGTTCAGTAATTTTAACTTGAATTGTTTTAAATGGTATCACATTGTGCCTTCCATTTGCATTTTCTAATAATTAATCATGTTAAGCATTTATTCATGTGCTGGTTTTTTACCTGTGTATCTTCTTTGGGAAAGAGTGTATTCAAGGCTTCAGTATTTTTTTTTCTTGTAATTACATTTTGAGAGTTCTTTATATATTTTGAACATGTCTGTAATCGGACAAGTGATTTGCAAATACTTTCTCCCACTCTGTGGCTTGTCTTTTAATTTTCATAACACTGTCTTTCAAAGAATAGAAGTTCTGAATTTTGATGGGACCCAATTTTTCAGTTTTTTCTTTTATCAATCATGTCGTTGGTGTCATATCTAAGAAATCTTTGTCTAGCCTAAGATTACAAAGGCTCTCTCCTATATTCTTGAAGTTTTATATCTTTAGGTTTTTATATTGAGGTCTGTGATCCATTTTCAGTTAATTTTTGTTTGGGGAGTAAAATGTGGGTTGAAGTTCTTTTTTCTTTTTATGCATGTAATATCCAATTACTTCACTGTCATGTGTTGAAAAGACTCTTTTTTCTCCATTAAGTTGTCTTTGCACTTTTGTGCAAAAAACCAATTAAATCTATAGGTGTGAATTTTGCCTTGCACTCTCTGTTATGTTCCACTGATATGTTTGTGTATCTGTATGCCAATATCACAGTTGTAATTACTGCATTTTTCTAATAAATCTAACAATCAGTTTGTGATAGTCCTTCAACTGTGTTCCTCTTTTTCTAAGTTTTTTTGGCTGTTATAGGTTCTTTGCATTATAAATTTCCTATGAATTGGTTTTATATAACATAAATTTTGTAGGTACCTTGTCATTTCTCATAAAAAAGAAAAAAAAATTCTGATAGATCCCTCCTTTTATTTATATCTTCTTTAATTTCTCTCAGCAGTGTTTTGAAGTTTTCAGTATAGAAGTCTTTTATATGTTTTGTTAATATTAACTTTAACTATTTGATACTATCAAAAATGGAAACTTAATGATTAGTTTCAATTTCTGATTTGTTGCTAGTATAGAGAAGTGCAACTGACTTTCAAATGTTGATCTTGTGCTCTGCAAACTTCACACACTTCTTAGTTGTAGAAGCTTTTTTGTAGATGCTATAAAATTTTGTTCATAAGGAATTATGTAATCTATGAATAAAGTTTTATTTTTTCATTTTTCAGTCTTGATATCATTTATGTTTTTATGTATGTGTGTATGAATTTGTTTATTTGTGTAGCCTTATTGCACAGACTGTAACTTCTGCTACGTTGTTAAATAGAAGTGGTGAGAGTGGACATGCTTGCCTTATTCCCCATGTTAGGGTAAAGCATTCGGTCTTTCTCCATTAAGTAAGATGTCAGCTTTGGCTTCTTTGTAGAGGCCCTCTGTTAGGTTGATCAAATTCTCTTCTATTGCTAGTTTACTGAATGTTTTTTATCAGGACTGGATGTTGGATTTTGCCAGATGTGAGAAACAAAAACGTCTCAGAAATGATCAAATGTTCCTGGGTAGGCAAGATTACCCCTGATTGTGCTCCACTGATACAGAACTATTCAAATTATCTATTTCTCTTCAAGTGAGTGTATATAGTTTGTGTATTTCAAAGATTTTTTTTTCCATTTTCATCTAAGTTGTTGAAGTTATTGGCATATAGTTTTTCATAATATTTTCTTCTTAATATTTTCAAATCTCTGTGATCTGTAGCTATGCCGGGCCTCTCATTCATGAGACGGGTAATTTGTGTCTTTTTTCTTTTATTCCTAATCACTGGCTATAGCAGTGGTTCTCAGCAGGTGATAATTTTGCCACAGATACCACAATCTGGATACTAAAGTGCTCATTGCTACTGACTTGATTATTATTTCTAGACTAGAGCTGAAAAATATTTTTTAAAGATAAATGATAAATTTATTCTTATAATAATATTTTCATTCAAATTTAGAAATAAAAGTCTTTTATTTAATTTCATGAATCTTAACATCTGTATTTCTTTTCTGCCATGTCAAAAATCCTGATTCTCAATGACACCAAATAGTTGCTCCTGCTTTATTCCACAATATATATGAAAGAATCTCAAAATACCAACACTACTACTATCACCAACAATGTGGTTGCAGAAAACAGTTTCAGATTTTTTAAAAAAATTGTTTTTGTCCTGAGAGTATCACAGCATGGTTCACTACTTAGATTGCTGTGTTTTGATGTCAGTTGGAATAGTTCTCTGCATGGTTATGTTCTCAGCTCAATACATTTATATACGAGTTATATTCATTTCATTTTGCTTTTAATTTTCAGAAATTATTTTAAATTTAGTTTGGTTTTACAATTATATTAAATGTTACTAAATGTCATGGTTTGAAAATCAAGTCAATAAATATTCAAGGAAGTATAGTTTCTATCTTTATTCTTGACGTCCTCCTTCTCCTTAACAAAATGTTACGTTATCTTTCTATCAGTCAATGTGTGTGTGTGTGCGCGTGTGTATATCCTTAGGTAAGTGATAGCACACACTTTATATTTTATACTTTCTGCTATATTTACTAGAATTGTATAAGTTTCTTAGATATTTTGGATATTAACCCCTTATTGAATATAGAATTTGCTAGTATTTTCTTCTGTTCTGTGCATTGCCCCATCTCCCAATACTGTTGCATTGGGAATTAAGTTTCCAACACATGAATTTGGGAGGGACACATTCAGACCATAGCAAACACCTTTCTGTACAGTGACCAACTTGTGTCCAAGGTGTTGATCATGAATGGACAACTTTTTGTTTGCTCCTCCTAAGGTTGGATTGGGATGGGAATAGATTGTGAATGCTGATTGTTCTTTTAGAAGAGTTCAGTAATGAAGACTGAATTCCAACAGAGAATGTCAAGAAATGAGTGTGTGCAAAGTATTAGTGTTACTTATTGTTATCTTAAGCATAAAGTAGTAATTTGCTGAAAAACCTTTCTCGCTGTGCCTATCTCATTCAGCAATGTCTTGGAGAAATCCTTTTGGGTGAATTGGCTTAGCTCTAATTTCTTCTTCTTAATGACTGTGTAATACTCTATGCTACAGAAGTACCATAATTAATTCAACTATTTTATTATTGATGGACTTTCACTTTATTTCTATTTGTTTATTATGTGTATGTGTATTTGCATATACATATTGGTGTTTTGATTTCTCTAGAATAGACAGCCAGAAGTGGGATTTCTAGGCAGACAGATACACATATTTTTAGTTTTAATAGATTATTCTCCTTTGCTTTTCCAAAAAGTGTACATGCAGTATTTTACATTTCAACCAGCAAAGTATACGAGCATGGTTCCCTTCATATACTCACCAGCAATAAATATTAAGTTTTTAAAAATAAATTTTGCCATTCTGATGAATATAACTTATCTCACTATTACTTTAATTACCATTTTATCAATCTTTAATGAATTTATGTGTATTTTTTTATAGTCACCATTTGGATTCTCCCTTGTGTGACTTGCTATTCATATTCTTTTCCAATTTTTCTATTTAGTTGATTTTTTTGCTTGCCAGTTTGTAAAATCTTTTTTCATTGTATAGTTATTACCACTTTATCTGGCATTTGTATGGAAAATATTTATCTAATTCTATCATTTGTTCATTGACATGTATTTATGACAAACAAAAATATCTTACTTTTGACATAGTTAAAAAAGTCTTTTACAGGTCCTGGGTTTCTTGCCTTGGTTAACATGTTCTGCCCATCCATAAGCTGTACAGGAAGTCTCCTGGATTTTCTTCTGAGGTTTTTGTTATTTTAGTAGTAGTAAGGAGTGGGATAGAGAAGGACTGTGGTGAGTACAATAGGAATCTAATGGGCCCTAGGACAGGAACTACCAAAGAAGGGAGTGTGATTTCTCTCATTGTCAGCTTGCTTTTGCTCTTTCTCTTTCAGAGCAAAACCAAACAACAACCAATTCCCACACTAATGGTTCTAAACATAACCAACCAATTGAAAGTCCTAAGGACAGCCAAAACAGTAGTCATGATTTGCAATCAAGCTTACTTGTTAACTCCCTCCAATCCCTTGCACATAGTGTCTGATCTCTTTTCAGACCACACTTGCCCACTCGTGGTTTATCTCATTCCCTTATGATAGAAGCCTATCATGACTGCTTAGGTCTAGTCTTTGTCTGCAAACTTTCAAAGCTTTTCAGTTTTTGCTCCTAAAACTGCTCTGTCCTTCAATTTGCTGTTTCACAAATCCTGACTGAACACTCACAGACCTGACCAATCTTTGCAAACCAAGCATCTTCATTCAGGCCAGCCTGTCCTCAGGGGGTGCTCACTCTTGGTCCAAGGGTCACATGGTAGAACACAAGCTTTTGGCCAGTTCTTGTGAAGAAAGTGTGGGTTCTCAGGCATCATAAAGCTCCACCTGTTTTAAAAATGCTTCCGTGGATTCCAAAGGACTTTAGCATCAGAAGCGATAAAGTTGGAGTGGAACCAAGGCGGCTATTTGTGAACATAGAAACTTAAAATTTTGGGTTTTTCAGGCCACCCTTCCCTCCTATGGGTTTTTTCTCATTATTATGAATGTGACGTCTTAAAAGACTGTTTCTACTTCTCTACTGTCAATAGTGCTTTACTGTAAAGCACTAATGCCCTAAAAGTGGCTCTGAATGATTACGTTCGGATTAAAAAATCATTCATTCATCAAAAATAATTTTGAAAATCTCTAGACCAAACTTTGTAAATATTTATTCATCTTTCCATTCAAGGTTTCTCAAAAAGGTCTAGTTTTTGAGGAACAAGGCCAAATATACACCAGTTTCATACATAACACATTTGTTTGTTTACTAATTAATTTACTTACTCCACAGCTTGTTTAGCTTTGCTCTGGAGAAACATTAACTGTTGTTGAATAAATAAATTGTGACTCATCCCAAAACCCAGTGCTTAACATTGCCCGTCTGACAAGTAAGCACCATCACAAAGCACGTCTGCAGTTTGGTCTGTTCTTGTGAGTGTTAATTGGGAGCTCATGTTTAAAACCATTGGGGTGTTTTGGTTTGGTTTTTGTTTTGTTTTATTATTGTCGTGCCCATCATTTCTTAGTACATATGACAACTCTTTAAGAACTTGCAGTCTGTCACTGTGACTGAGTTTCTGCTGGTCTGGGATGTGTCTTAGAATTGCATCCCCTCCCAAGACCCTTCAAGGTAAATTTGCATGTATGTATTAGCATCTTCATTTGAATTCATATAATCTCAAACTCATCCTTCCCGTGTATTAAGAATATGTACAGCAGTTTTCATCTGCCATGGTAATTAAAAAAGGGATAATTTAATTTTGCTTTTATATAAATTATTCATTTATCAATCATATCCTCTTTCCCCAATTCACATAAAAATTGAGTTAGATTTCCAATGTTAGAGTTCCAATGTTAGAACACATAAAGAAAGGCAAAAATAGACTATGGATACAACTTTAAAAAGCCAGTGAACGTAATGCTTTGGGGATCAGTATATATTGTGTTATATACTGTGAGTAGGTATTTGATTAGATAAATTTCTGGAAGCCAAGGCAAAAATAAAAAAATATGTTGTATTATATAACTTTCAGTATCATAGGAAGTATATGCATTTGTATAAGGGGTGAACCTTCTCTTGGCAGAAGCTTTCAGGTAGAATTTATGGTAGGTTTCTTATATGCAGGACATTTGATAATATAATAGATGGGGACATTTTAAGTATAATTATGCAAATATTTAGAAAATTTTTAAAATGGTTATTTGTTAAGTGCTTCTAAAAATCTAGGTGGTGATGGTGGTAGTAGGGATTGGGGGAAAGGGAGTGGTGAACATTAACTTTATTCAGGGAAAATATTGCTGCAGAAATCTAAGGGAATCCAGGATATTCATGGTATCTCCTGAAGCTAACTTGTATTCGATGAGATGCTAGTTCCATGAGAAGCCCCATTAACGAGCACCTAACATGTTTGAGAAATGTTGCAATTTCTAGAATACACGTGAGCCTTATGTTAAATGAGAAGTCCCAGAGCAAATAAATTTGACTGATTTTGTTTAACCAACTACATTCCAAATTCACTTGTTGATGAAACATTTTTTAAAAACATTATTTATTTTTGTTAAGATCCTGTGGTTATAGATTTCTAAGAGACTTTCCCATCTCAAGAGTGCCTAAATATTTCTGAGAAAAAAATCACTGACAGTTGCAAATACAAGATGCGAATGCAAAATACGAACACTCATGGTTGAATTTTCTTAAGAGTTCCTGAATGTCATAGAATTTATTAAAATAGAAAGCATATGCCTTAGGAACTGGACCCATCCCCCATTTAACTGATAATCTCTGGAGAAAATTCAAAAGTTTCATTTGTATTCTTTTCCAGGAAGAAGGTCATTCTACAGGGTTTCCTTTAGGAAAGACAGCTTTCTCAGAAGTAATAAAAGGCTTTTCAAGAACCTGGACATAACCATATGGCATTGGTCTGGGTCAAAAATATGGCTTCTCCTTTTGCTAGCTGTGGAGATTTGAGCACGTTACCTGATTTGTCTGAATCCTTTTGCCTTGTAGGTAAAAATGGAAATAATACCACTTGTCTTTCATAGGGTTGTCTTGGGAATTCAGTGAGGCAAAACTTATCTAAAAGTGTTTACCATGGGGACAAAACAGGAGTGGAAATTATATAACTGTGAGGCCTATTTCCTTTTTTCTGAGGTTAAAAATCCTGAGATTTTTAATAAGAATGGGATGATCATAGTCTGAAAAAAAATACAAGGATAGAGATTTATGGATTATTCTTTTATTTCATTTAAATAATATTTTATCAAAAGCTCATGCCCTGCAGGTTTAGCACAATCCCTAGCAGAATCCAAGCTGGCTTCTTTGTAGAAATTGACAAGCTGATCCTAAAATTCATATAAAAATTCAAGGTATCCAGAATAGCCAGAACAATTTTGAAAAGGAAGAACAAAGTTGGATGATTCACCCTTCCCATGTTCAAAATTTACTACAAAGCTACAATAAGTAAGACTGTGGAAGATGATCCTAAAGGCCCTTCCTAGCACGTGCGGTGTAGAGGGGGAGAGGGCCGCGTGGCCCCTGTGGAGGCCAGGGCTGGGGAGTGGTATCTGGGGTGGGAGATGAGCAGATGTGCTAAATGAAGTTGAAGCATTAAAACAAAAAAAGCCTCTGTAGCATAGAGATAGACATAGAGATCAATGAATAGAATTGAGAGTCCAGAAATAAGCTCATGCATCTGTGACCAATTGACTTTTAACTACGGTGCCAAGACCAGTGGGAAAGAATAAATAGTGTTTGCAACAAATGATGTTTGGAAAACTTGGTATACATGTGTAAAAGAATGAAGCTGGGCTCCTACTTCATAGCATAGATAAAATTAACTCAAAATGAATCAAAGATCTACATGTAAAAGTTAATGGTATTGAACTCTTAGAAAAATATACAGGAGTAAAATCTTTATGACCTTGGCTTAGACAATGGTTTCGTAGATATTTATCTCCAAAGCACAAGCAACAACAAAAATAGATAAATTGTACTCGATTGAAATTTAAAACTTTTATGCATCAAAGGACACTATCAAGAAAGTGAAATACATCCCAGGGATTGGGAAAAAATATTTTCAAATCATATATCTGATAGGGGTCTAGTATCCCGAATATATGAAGAACACTTACAATTCAAAAACAAAAAAAAAATAACCCAATTAAAAAGTGGACAAAAGATCTGAATAGATATTTCTCCAAAGAAGATATAAAACTGGCCAATAAGCATGTGAAAAGATGCTCAGCATCATTAGCCATTGGAGAAACAAAACAAAATCAAAATCACATTGAAATACACTACTTCACAACCACTAAAATTATTATAAGAAAAAAGATTAAAAACAAATGCTAGGTTGGGTGTGGTGGCTTATGCCTATAATCCTAACACTCTGGGAGGCTGAGGCAGGAAGATTGCTTGAGGTCAGGAGTTTGAGACCAACCTGAGCAAGAGTGAGACCCTCTCTCTACTAAAAATAGAAAAAATTAGCTGGGCAACTAAAAATAGAAACAAAAAATTAGCCGGGCATGGTGGCAAGTGCCTGTAGTCCCAGCTACTTGGGAGGCTGAGGTAGGAGGATTGCTTGAGCCTAGGATTTTGAGGTTGATGTGAGCTAGACTGACATCACGGTACTCTAGCCCAGGCAACAGAACAAGACTCTGTCTCAAAAACAACAACAACAACAAAAACAAACAAACAAAAAAACAAATGCTGGCAAGGATGTGGAGAAATTGGAGTCGTTTTACATTCCTAGTGAGGACGTAAAATGACACAGTCCCTTTGGAAGACAGTCTGGTGTCTCCAAAGTTTAAACAGAGAGTTATCATTTGAACCAGCAATTCTACTCTGAGGTATATACCCAAGAAAGATGGACACGTGTCTACACAAAAATTTGTACACAATGTTTATAGCGGTATTGACCATAAGAGCCAAAAATGGGAAACAACCTAATTGTTCGTCAACTGATGAATGGTAAAACAAAATGTAGTATACCCATACAATGGAATATTATTTAATAATATGAAGAAATGAAGTACTGATACATGCTACAACATAAGTGAACCTTGAAAACATGTTAAGTGAAAGAAACCAGTCACAAAACCACATATCGTATGATTCCATTTATATGAAATGTCCAGAATGGGCAAATCTGTAGAGATAGAAAGTAGATGAGTAGTTGCCCAGCACCAGGTGTTTGGGAAGGGGGTGGTTTGGAGTGACTGCTAATGCGTATGGGGTTTCCTTCTGGGGTAATGAAAATATTCTAAAATTGATTGTGGTTGTGGTTACATAACTCTGAATATACTAAAACTCTTTGAATTGTACACTTTCAGCAGGTGAACTTTATGGTATGTGATTGTTATCTCAATTTTTTTTTTAAGGTCATGATTATCTTTGATACAGTGGGCTACATAATGTGGGCAGGGGCATGTGGGAATAGCATCACTCTTCAGGTAATTAGGAAACCTAGGTTATTTGTGGACAGAATTTTGCCAAGGACTTAGATATTGAGCAGGTCACTTCTCTTTTCTATGCCTCATTTGTTCAACAAATATGTAAAATTAGAAGGTTAGATGAGATGACCTTAAGGTCTTTTCCAAGAATCTCTACTGCTAATTTTGCAGCTGAAAGTGTGCTGGATATGTTTCCATCTTCTGCTTTGATTTCCCCAGTGGATCATTGAAGTGAGCTAGAGATGGAGTCAGACATTGCCTCAGCAAAATGTGTTTGGCTTGCTCTGCGATATGCTGTGTCATCCCTGGCACTCAGATGGTTTTATGTAACAGATGTGCTGTCTTTTTCATTATACCAAAATAGATCTTGTATCATGGTGTCCTGGGAGAAAACATTGCTTTACCCCAAGCTTTTACTGCTAATTTGCATCAAACTGCCAAGATGCTCTGGTCTCTACTTCTGGTCAGGTTGTCTTCTCTAAATTCTGCATTTTGGAATGAGAGAAAGAGTCACAAATTTCCTCCCTCTTGGCCCTTGGAAGGCTGCCTCCCTCTGGACGTTCCAGTCTGAGACATTTCATGATTCATCTTCTGGTCTCTTATCCCACACAGAAAAGGGCTACTTTGCTCTAGACTGTCATTCCATTTGCTCATACCCATTTCCTGCCAAAGTAACTATTTCCCCCCAAAGAAAATAAAAGATGTTCTGAGTTGTTCATTAATTTCTGCATGTGGAATGAATGAGAAATTGATGTGAGGAACCCAGCAGTAATGAGGTGATGATCAAAATGGGATGGGGTGACCCAAGCGCAATCCCTTGCAATGAACAATTAATTATTAAAAATTGGAGCCCAAGTACATTACATTACTAAATCAATCAGCCTGTGCTTACAGTCTCACTAAAATTAGTGAGTTTAAATCCAATTTATTAGAAATGGATTGATATTTTCCATTTAAAGTGCATATGAGTTTTTTTTTCTTTGTGCTACAGAGAATTAAGATTTGGATAATCATATCTTTTCCAGATTATAAATATATCATTATGAGTAGATTCTTTATGTAAAATTTACACATATGCATGGCTGTATCTTTTTTTTTCATTTCCAAAAAGTATGAGCTAGACTGTCTGTGTTCAAGCTCGAGTCTGCTGGTAGCAGGAATATGCAAGCATGTGGTGGTTGTTTTCCCCCTAAATTGATCTTTCCTTCTTATCTCCTTCTGCTGCCCCTCTCTGTCACAAAAGAGCAAATATATTTATAAGGAAGATGTGTCTTTCCTCAAAGATTTGAAGATCAGATGCCCTGAAATGAATAAATAATGACTAAATAGTTATTCAGACTTAGATAATAAACAGAAAGATATTCCTTGGGAAATAAAAGCAAAAAAAATGAGTACCCAACCCTTTGAGAAAGACATGCGGGATCCAACAAAGGGCTCGTACCTGAGAAATACTTGGAATCAGTATAGCTCCGATTCTTGCTGATGATTTATTCTCTTGGCTTTACTTTTTCCTGGTTTCCCTCCTAACCTCATACTACTCTTGCTTAGTTTCTCTTTTGATTTAGTATCCTTGTGAAAAGCTCCTTCTTCCTTTATATCCCTTTTAATACACATAGAACATCAAAAGTAGTTGTCCGAACAGGAGTGGGAGATTTTCCAGTAGCAAAAAAGCACTCTTTATATGCAAATAAATGCAGTAAACTGCCTTCTCCACAGGAAGACAACGAAGGAGCCAATATCCATGGTTTCTGAAAAGTATCTTTATTATTTCTTGAACTGGAGCCTTGCTCTTCTACAAGGAGCCAAGGTCAAAATCATTTGTATGCTAAAATCGTAAGGGAATGAGTTTGAGAATCTTGTACACACACACACGTTCACACACAAGGCTCATTTTCAGGCTTATGCTTTTCATGGTCACAAATATAATATCTAATGATGGACAGTTCGGAATAATGTAGATATGTTGGGGAGACCTCTTCCAAGGATTTTAAGCATGGAGGTGTTGGGATGTCTTCACCAAAAGAAATTTGAGCTTCTTGAAGGCAGGGATTTTTGTCTGCTTTGGTCACAGCGGTGTTTTCTGTGCCGAGAGTAGTGACTGACACAGAGCAGGCACTCAATAAATATTTATTAAATGAAAAGGGCAGGTTAAGGCAGGGGTCCAGAGAGAAAATCCTAAGATATTTACTTTAAGGTCTCTTGGCAATGAGTGCTAATTGGTTCCCTTTAATGCAAAATTCTTGTTTTTAGGAAGAGACTTTTTGAACATGTGATCAAATTGCCACTAAAAATTAAGAAACTTTTCACCCACATCTACTTCCTGTTTCAAGTTTTAAAATCCAGGTGTTTTATTTATTTATTTTTAGGGTAATACTATGAAAAAAGGGAAAACTTAATACTGTTAAAACATCAGTTCTCCCTGAATTGATTAATCGATTCTACACATCCACATAAAATATTCTGTAGAAATGTACAAGCTGACTCTAAAATTTATATGAAAATCAAAGGACCTATAACAGCCAAAACAATTTGGAAAAAGGAAGACATTATTTGAGGATTTACCTCGCCTCATGTCAAGGCTTATTATAGTGTTATAGAAATAAAACAATATACTATTGGCATAAGGAAAGGCAGATCTATGGAACAGAATAGAAAGTCCAGAAATGGACCCACATTTATATGGTCAGTTTATTTTTGACTGAGGTGTTATGCCAAAGCAATTTATTGAGGATAGGAAGTTCTTTTCAACAAATGATGCAGGAATAACTGGATATTCGCATGGAAAAGGAAGGAGATTTGACCTATACTTCACAACATACGAAAATAAATTTGAGATGGGTCATAGATCTAAACTTATCAGCTAAAATTGTAAATTTTCCGGAAGAAAACAAAAAACAACAATCATTGCAACGTTACGGTAGACAAAGATTCTCAGAACACAGAAAGCAACAACTATAAATGAAAAAAAGGAAAATGCTGGATTTAATCAAAACTAAAAATTTTGCTCTGTGAAAGACATTAAGAGAATGATAAAACAAGCCACAGAATGGAAGAAAATATTTGCAGATCACGTATCTGACAACATCATGAAGGAAGAAATAACAACGGTGTTTATCTAAGAATGGTGAATGTTGTTGGGAGGTATAGGAGTGACAGAAATGTTTCCTGTCGTGCGTTGGTTACACAGGTGTATGCGTTTGTCAAAATCACACTAAACTGTATCTTTTAGACCTCTACCTTTCACTGCATGTAAATTATACCTCAAGTAAAATAGGAAACAATCATTTTGATAAACACCATCACTTTAAGTCCTAGAAGGTTAATTCTCTTTCTATGTAAAATAAGATGAACACACAAACCATTATGATTTATTAAAAAATGATTTGTGGACTCCATAAAAATATAATTATTAAAAGATATTAAAAAGGAGACTTGAAGATAGAGAAAGATGTAAAGAAAAATAACTTGTCATCTGACTACCCTTAAAAATGTGTTAACAGTTTTATAGTCTAATCCTAAATTGAATATGAAAGCCAAGTCAGACTTCTAAAGATAAAGATAAAGAAGAAAAATTTAGTGTTCTGGTAGCTAAGCAACTCATTGAGGTGCTTCCCTGTGGTTTGTACACAACCACCTAAGGCACTGAAATTTTCTTTCACAGAGCAAGGGAGTACATGTAAGGACTGAGAACAACTACACGCAATAGCAGAATGTTTCTCTACTAAAACCATACTACAAAACATATTTTTACCATAGGAATGTGAAAAAGAAAATCTTTTAACAAAATCCAATGCCTATTAGCTAAAATGGCAGTTACAATATCCTAAAATTTTCTCACTTCCTAATTAAATGTTTAATGTGTTGCAATCACATACTTTTTTTCTAAGTTTTGTTCATGTTTCAGTGCTATGATATTGGCTTATTTGGAGAGGAATATGAAATTCTGTATTTATAAATGTGCTAAGTTAGAACATTGAGTCTTAGGTTGGATTCCCCAGAAGCAGACCCCAGAGTCGTCTTGTGCAAGTGCATATTCAGAAAGTGCTCATAGGGAAACCTGGAAATCTCTAGGTTTCCAGGAGACGGGGAGGGAGGCAGAACCAGAAAGTCCAGCAGGGTGCAATCTGAGGCCAAGTCCCAGAGAGGGTAACTTCAGCCTGACCCCTCAGGGGAGCCCAGGAGTGTAAGTTACGCAGAGTCATCCGGGGACACCAGGCTGGGAGCTAGTGCTTGCACACTCCTGCTCCTGTCCGTCATTCCTAGATGCTTGCCTTCCACTCATGCGGGCAGAGTAGCTGCAGTCGCCCAGGGAGCAGCCCTGTGAGACCCAGTTGAAGGTGCTGGCTGCTGGAAGAGAAAATACACTGGAGTCAGGGGGTGCCTAAAAATGGCAAAGATCTGAAGCACCAACTTTATCATGGAGCACCAATAATACTGTAAGCACTAGAACATTCCCAAATGCTTTGCCAGCAATTAATCTACCCATATTCTGTTTCGTGATGTATTTGGATTTGTTCCACATTGTGTTTCATGTCCTGTGTACTATGCTGCTTCTCCTATTCTTTCTCCCTCCTCCCTCTCTAGTTTCTGTTAAACTGCTTGAGTTTCCTCCCATTTTTTCCTCCTTCTTTCTACTGGTGTGAAAGCTATGTCTTCTATTCTTTCAGTGGTTGCCCCTTGATTTTTGACATGCATGCTTGACTGACAGGAGACCAAGTTGTCAGTGCCTCAGTGGTTCCCTTAAACATATGAGAACCTTAGGCTGCTTTACGCTGATCACCCCTTTACAGCTTCTATGTCAGTTTTGTTTGATTTATGTTTCTGTATTTTTTACCCCCTGTTAGTTGTTTTATTATGATTATTTTACAGTCTATGCTTATTTAGATTTCCTAACATGTTTACAAGTTTCTTTGCTTACCCATGCTACTTGCAGCTGGCTTCATCTCTCTGGGCTCAGTTTTCATGTTACTGAAGCACATCCTTTAGTAACTCATTTTTTCCTTCTTTCAGGAAATATTAATTGTAGTGAGGAAGAAGAGAAAAAGCCCCTGCTCTCATGGGACTTTCAGTGAAAGGGTTTGCGAGTGGTAAACTCTGAGTACCTGTCTGCGATGTCGTTATTGTGTCCTCACACTTGAACGGTAGTTGATGGTGTCACATCTAGATCGACCGTATCTCCCCTCAGCATGTTGATGATGCAGTCGTGAACCACATGGCGACGTTTCAGTCGATGATGGATTGAACATACAGCAGTGGTCCCATATGGTATTTTTTCTGTATCTTTTCTATGTTAAGATACACAAATACTTACCATTGTGTTATAATTGCCTACAGTATTCAGTACAGTAACACACTGCACAGGTTCGTGGCCTAGGTGCATGGTAGGTTATGCCATCCAGGTTGTGTGGGCCTCACTCTATCATGTTCACACGAAATGAAATCGCCTAACAGCACATTTCTCAGAACATGTCCCTGTTGTTAAGCAGCATACGTCTCATGACTGTATTATGTCTCCTGGTGGGTCTTGCGGTGGAATCAATTTGGTTCCTTCTTTATGCGTCTTTTGTCTCTTCTTTC